>CAJGYM010000189.1:0-81869 GCA_904845305.1 Caenorhabditis auriculariae | reverse complement strand
CCGCTTGAGCTGTGGTAGCATGTGGAATGGCTTGAAGCTTGCGAAAGCCGTTTCAAGTCGGGCGCGCCTTGAAGGAGCCATTTTACGTGTGATCATGAAGAAGTTTGGTTGTTCTATTTATTTTTGTTTTCCCTTTCTATTGAAAATCCCCGCTTGAGCTGTGGTCGCAGGTGGGATGGATCGAAGCTTGCGAAAGCCGTTTCAAGTCAGGCGCGTTTTAAAAGAGCCATTCCACGTGTGACTATCAATATATTGAGTAACATTACTTTATTTTAATCTTTCTTTCAAATTTTGCTTTTTCGAAACGCCCCGCTTGAGCTGTGGTCGTAGGTGGAATGGCTTAAAGCTTGCGAAAGCCGTTTCAAGTCGGGCGCGCCTTGAAGGAGCCATTTTACATGTGATCTTGAAGAAGTTTGGTTGTTCTATTTATTTTTGTTTTTCCCTTTCTATTGAAAAATCCCCGCTTGAGCTGTGGTAGCATGTGGAATGGCTTGAAGCTTGCGAAAGCCGTTTCAAGTCGGGCGCGCCTTGAAGGAGCCATTTTACGTGTGATCATGAAGAAGTTTGGTTGTTCTATTTATTTTTGTTTTCCCTTTCTATTGAAAATCCCCGCTTGAGCTGTGGTCGCAGGTGGAATGGATCGAAGCTTGCGAAAGCCGTTTTAAGTCGGGCGCGTTTTAAAAAAGCCATTCCATGTGTGACCATGAATACGTTGAGTACTTCCACTTATTTTTGAATCTCCTTTCATTTTTCTTTTTCGAAATTCCCCGCTTAAGCTGTGGTCGCAGGTGGAATGGCTTATTACTTGCGAAAGCCGTTTCAAGTCGGGCGCGCCTTGAAGGAGCCATTTTACATGTGATCATGAAGAAGTTTGGTTGTTCTATTTATTCCCTTTCTATTGAAAAATCCCCGCTTGAGCTGTGGTCGCAGGTGGCATGGATCGAAGCTTGCAAAAAGCCGTTTTCAAGTCGGGCGCGTTTTAAAAGAGCCATTCCACGTGTGACTATCAATATATTGAGTAACATTACTTTATTTTAATTTTTCTTTCAAATTTTGCTTTTTCGAAAATCCCCGCTTGAGCTGTGGTCGCAGGTGGAATGGCTTAAAGCTTGCGAAAGCCGTTTCAAGTCGGGCGCGCCTTGAAGGAGCCATTTTACATGTGATCTTGAAGAAGTTTGGTTGTTCTATTTATTTTTGTTTTTCCCTTTCTATTGAAAATCCCCGCTTGAGCTGTGGTAGCATGTGGAATGGCTTGAAGCTTGCGAAAGCCGTTTCAAGTCGGGCGCGCCTTGAAGGAGCCATTTTACATGTGATCATGAAGAAGTTTGGTTGTTCTATTTATCCCTTTCTATTGAAAAATCCCCGCTTGAGCTGTGGTCGCAGGTGGCATGGATCGAAGCTTGCAAAAAGCCGTTTTCAAGTCGGGCGCGTTTTAAAAGAGCCATTCCACGTGTGACTATCAATATATTGAGTAACATTACTTTATTTTAATCTTTCTTTCAAATTTTGCTTTTTCGAAAATCCCCGCTTGAGCTGTGGTCGCAGGTGGAATGGCTTGAAGCTTGCGAAAGCCGTTTCAAGTCGGGCGCGCCTTGAAGGAGCCATTTTACGTGTGATCATGAAGAAGTTTGGTTGTTCTATTTATTTTTGTTTTCCCTTTCTATTGAAAATCCCCGCTTGAGCTGTGGTCGCAGGTGGAATGGATCGAAGCTTGCGAAAGCCGTTTTAAGTCGGGCGCGTTTTAAAAAAGCCATTCCATGTGTGACCATGAATACGTTGAGTACTTCCACTTATTTTTTTGAATCTCCTTTCATTTTTTTCTTTTTTTCGAAATTCCCCGCTTAAGCTGTGGTCGCAGGTGGAATGGCTTATTACTTGCGAAAGCCGTTTCAAGTCGGGCGCGCCTTGAAGGAGCCATTTTACATGTGATCTTGAAGAAGTTTGGTTGTTCTATTTATTCTTTTTCCCTTTCTATTGAAAATCCCCGCTTGAGCTGTGGTAGCATGTGGAATGGCTTGAAGCTTGCGAAAGCCGTTTCAAGTCGGGCGCGCCTTGAAGGAGCCATTTTACGTGTGATCATGAAGAAGTTTGGTTGTTCTATTTATTCTTTTTCCCTTTCTATTGAAAATCCCCGCTTGAGCTGTGGTCGCAGGTGGAATGGATCGAAGCTTGCGAAAGCCGTTTTAAGTCGGGCGCGTTTTAAAAAAGCCATTCCATGTGTGACCATGAATACGTTGAGTACTTCCACTTATTTTTGAATCTCCTTTCATTTTTCTTTTTCGAAATTCCCCGCTTAAGCTGTGGTCGCAGGTGGAATGGCTTATTACTTGCGAAAGCCGTTTCAAGTCGGGCGCGCCTTGAAGGAGCCATTTTACATGTGATCTTGAAGAAGTTTGGTTGTTCTATTTATTCTTTTTTTCCCTTTCTATTGAAAATCCCCGCTTGAGCTGTGGTAGCATGTGGAATGGCTTGAAGCTTGCGAAAGCCGTTTCAAAGTCGGGCGCGCCTTGAAGGAGCCATTTTACATGTGATCATGAAGAAGTTTGGTTGTTCTATTTATTTTTCCCTTTCTATTGAAAATCCCCGCTTGAGCTGTGGTCGCAGGTGGCATGGATCGAAGCTTGCAAAAGCCGTTTCAAGTCGGGCGCGTTTTAAAAGAGCCATTCCACGTGTGACTATCAATATATTGAGTAACATTACTTTATTTTAATCTTTCTTTCAAATTTTGCTTTTCGAAAATCCCCGCTTGAGCTGTGGTCGCAGGTGGAATGGCTTATTACTTGCGAAAGCCGTTTCAAGTCAGGGCGCGCCTTGAAGGAGCCATTTTACATGTGATCTTGAAGAAGTTTGGTTGTTCTATTTATTCTTTTTCCCTTTCTATTGAAAATCCCCGCTTGAGCTGTGTTCGCAGGTGGAATGGATCGAAGCTTGCGAAAGCCGTTTTAAGTCGGGCGCGTTTTAAAAAAGCCATTCCATGTGTGACCATGAATACGTTGAGTACTTCCACTTATTTTTGAATCTCCTTTCATTTTTCTTTTTCGAAATTCCCCGCTTAAGCTGTGGTCGCAGGTGGAATGGCTTATTACTTGCGAAAGCCGTTTCAAGTCGGGCGCGCCTTGAAGGAGCCATTTTTACGTGTGATCATGAAGAAGTTCGGTTGTTCTATTTATTTTTGTTTTCCCTTTCTATTGAAAATCCCCGCTTGAGCTGTGGTCGCAGGTGGGATGGATCGAAGCTTGCGAAAGCCGTTTCAAGTCGGGCGCGTTTTAAAAGAGCCATTCCACGTGTGACCAAGAACACATTGAGTACTTCCACTAATTTTCATATCTCCTTTCAAACTTTTTTTTTCGAAAATTGCCGCTTAAGCTGTGGTCGAAGGTGGAATGGATTAAAGTTTGCGAAAGCCGTTTCAAGTCTGGCGCGTTTTAAAAGAGCCATTCCACGTGTGACTATTAATATATTGAGTAACATTACTTTTATTTTTAATCTTTCTTTCAAATTTTGCTTTTCGAAAAATCCCCGCTTGAGCTGTGGTCGCAGGTGGAATGGCTTAAAAGCTTGCGAAAGCCGTTTCAAGTCAGGGCGCGCCTTGAAGGAGCCATTTTACGTGTGATCATGAAGAAGTTTGGTTGTTCTATTTATTTTTTTGTTTTTCCCTTTCTATTGAAAATCCCCGCTTGAGCTGTGGTCGCAGGTGGAATGGATCGAAGCTTGCGAAAGCCGTTTTAAGTCGGGCGCGTTTTAAAAAAGCCATTCCATGTGTGACCATGAATACGTTGAGTACTTCCACTTATTTTTGAATCTCCTTTCATTTTTCTTTTTCGAAATTCCCCGCTTAAGCTGTGGTCGCAGGTGGAATGGCTTATTACTTGCGAAAGCCGTTTCAAGTCGGGCGCGCCTTGAAGGAGCCATTTTACATGTGATCTTGAAGAAGTTCGGTTGTTCTATTTATTTTTGTTTTCCCTTTCTATTGAAAATCCCCGCTTGAGCTGTGGTCGCAGGTGGGATGGATCGAAGCTTGCGAAAGCCGTTTCAAGTCGGGGCGTTTTTAAAAGAGCCATTCCAAGTGTGACCAAGAACACACTGAGTACTTCCACTTCTTTTCTTTTTTCCTTTCGAATTTTCTTCTTTAAAATTCCCGCTCAAGCAGTAGTCGCCGGTGGAATGGGTTAAAGCTTGCGAAAGCCGTTTCAAAACTGGCGCGTTTTAAAAGAGCCATTCCACGTGTGACTATCAATATATTGAGTAACATTACTTTATTTTAATCTTTCTTTCAAAGTTTACTTTCTTGAAAACTCGCGCTCAACCTGGTCGCATGTGGAAAGGATTGAAGCTTGCGAAAGCCGTTTCAAGTCGGGCGCTTTCACCTGTGACCCGAGGAAATATTACTTTTTTTTGCAGCTATGGTAAAACTAACCGAGACAACTGTGTATATTCGAACCAAGACATCGGTGGAAAACGTCAAAAAATTGAATTTATGGTGAGGATTTATAGAAATTTTGAGTTTAGTCCATTCATTACCGCTTGTACAGCTTTACTCACGGAAAACCGAATTTCCATTCGTTTTCGATGGAAAAAATGGTTACAGTTCAACTGAATCTACAAAAATCTTTTCAAAGTTAGATTATAAGATTCAGGAGATAGTTTTCTTTAAACCTTGTGAATGAACTAATGTAAAAATTCTAATCTCAAAAAAACTTTTCAGGGGTTGTAACATCGACGATATCGCAGTTTGCGAGAAAATGACGTCGTTGGAAGTTCTATCGTTGAGGTAAATATTTTCAACGTCTCAAAAGAATTTCAAGTTATAGTCTGTGTGCCAAGAGTTGAAATTTTGCCGAACGACATTCCGCTGTTCCGCTGCGTGTGTTCGCAAAGCTCTTTCGAATCTAGGTCACGCTTCCAATTGATTGTTATCGCTGTGGGGCCAAATGAAAGTAGAGTACCTTAATAAAAGAAAACAAAAACAATTAAAAGCGCGACCGAGGTTCGCAAAGGCGCGCAGCGGTACAGCGGAATGTCGTTTGGTGAAATTCAAGGTCTTGGTACACAGGCTATACTGTATTAATTTTTTCACGATACAGTTTTCCTCCGAGTTATTGGTTCAAATTCCCATGTAAAAATTGACTATAGTCCGTTCTTCCCGACTTGAAAGGGCGTGACTTCTCTGCGCCCTCCTTGTCTCTCGACGTCCCTCTCACTTTTACGTGCTATTTCCATTTTTCTCTGACTTTGCCGGTGAGATAAAAGAGAGACACAGACACGTGAAAACTGTCAAGTCGCGGCAGACTTTGCTTTTATTTTTTCGAGACCATT
Source organism: Caenorhabditis auriculariae (assembly GCA_904845305.1). NCBI lineage: Eukaryota > Metazoa > Nematoda > Chromadorea > Rhabditida > Rhabditidae > Caenorhabditis > Caenorhabditis auriculariae. Next base: position 76,553 of record CAJGYM010000189.1, on the reverse strand, counting down.
TTTCTCAAACAATGTCTGAAAATTCAAGTTTTGGCTCAAAATAACAATGACTAATATTCTTCGGAATATGAAAAATCAATAAATTGCAGCGTGAACAACGTCGAGTCACTGGAACCCCTGAAAAACTGCAAAAAACTGAAAGAACTGTACCTTCGAAAGAACAAGATCGAGTCCCTCGAAGAGCTCCATCATTTAAAGGTAACTGATTCGAAATACCGTAATCCCTACCGTAACCATTAAGGGCCTCACGAATCTCCGAACCCTCTGGATCGACGACAATCCCTGCACGCAGAATGAAGATTATCGCTGCAAAGTTGTTCAACTGCTCCCCCAATTAACCAAACTTGACGATAAAGGTAATTAAAATTTTACTGTCGGTTACTGTAGCTACGAATCACAGTAATCACGACTGCGGACCAGGTCGAGAACCTCGACGAATCGGTCCCAGAATGCGACATGGTGGCGTCTTTCCACAGTGTCCGGAGCTCCAGGAGATCCAGTTCTCATTCCAATTCGAATGATCTGATGACAAGATCGCTCTATCGAGAACCTTTAATGGGTAGGTGAAGATTTTTTTCGTGGACCTCTTCGCCTTAGGAACTCCGGAGCGGTCCCTATAGGGGCACCATTTAGGGACCACCTTAATGGCCCCTAGGGGGTCGCTAAAAGCTTGCAAAAGGGGTGCCTATAGGGGTTTTTAGTTAGTGGCCACTATAGGGGACATGCTAGACGATTTTTTTGATGAAATCTCGCCGAAAAAGCATTTTCATGCGAAAAACTAAATAAGTAAATGTTTTTGAATGACCCCTATAGGGTCAACTTGAGCTTTAAGGGCTGAGAAAAAAGACCCTAAATCCCTGTAGGGGCCACTTCATATTCGCCCCTATAGAGACCACTTGAGCTTTAGAGATTAAGGGGTCAGACCTTGAACCCCTGTAAGCATCATCTTGATTTTACTCCTATAGGGACCACTTTTTCGGCCCCTTGTTTCCCCCTAACCCCTATAGGGACCCCTCGGAAAATCCTAAAGTGGTAAGAATCAAAAAATAGCCCCAAAAAGGCTCTCAAACCGAAACTTTTTCGGATGATTACCATGAGGAACTTTCATTCAGAGGATTTTTGGGCCGGTTTCCAGTAAAGTAAAATTACCTTGCAGGGAATTTGGAGGACCGCCATTCTTTACGAGCTATTCTGTCACATACCCGAAGAGTTCAAAGATATTTCCAGCCCTTTTTCAGGCCGAAGCGTCGTCGAGACCGTGGTCCAGCCGCAGTTACCGCATTTCGGCGACACCTCGGACGAAGATCGGCCAACGACGCCGGTGGCGATGTCGCTGGAGATGTCGCCGTCGATTCTGCTCTCCAATCCGCGACACAACATCATGAGCCAGTCCGTCTACGGCGCCTTGGCTGAAGAGCCCCTAGGAGCCGATGATGAATGGACGACTGACTTCAGGTCGGTTTTTTAAGACACCTTTTGACAATTCATAGCTCGCTTGGGACACTAAGAAGGCGTGTCGTGTCTGCGCTCTCTACCAACCAAGCACTATCTCTTCTCTTATCGTGTCAGGACCCTTTTTTCGATGGCTCAAGCCAGCCGTGAATCAGCTATAGTTAAAGAGCCCAAATTGGAAGTTGATTAAAGTTCAAAAACTATGAAAATTAGAAGCCATTTTTGAAAATCAGCCTAAGAAACTAACGACATATGAAGTTGAAAACTATCGATTGAAACTCACTTGTCGTTCAAATTCTGTGTTTTTTTGTGTCTATAACGTTCAAAAACTGGAATAAAATCAATAGCTCAACTGTTCACAAAAAAACGCAGAAAAAGAATATTCCAAAAACTCGGGAAAACCATCTTTTTTTAAGCTTAAAAGTTGCCCCCCACCTCATTTGTGGTGAGAAAAAAGCTTCAAAAATGGGTGATAATATAAAAAAATCGACGGAAAAAAATTAACCATTTGTTGTTTGAACATAGATGGGCAAGTGCAGAGCTTATTCAGCCCGAGAGAAAGGGTTCGCTTACAAAAATTTGGGAGAATTTGGAATGAAATCGAGTTTCAACCTAACTAGTCAGTAAGGGAGGAAGATTTGGCCATAACAATACACGTTTTGGCCTCAGGTAGGTAGTTTTAAGTGTTATGAAAATTGGAAGGAGGGTCGTCTGTTCATTAATGTGTTTGAAACTTGAAATTTTCAACAAAATTACTGAAGTCTCCATTCGCAGTGGGACTTCTGAATGAGACTAGGTTCCCTAGATGTAGTTTTTAACGCTGATTTCAAATCTGTTCTCAAAAACTGCCCTCAAGGCCTGTGAAAAAAGTTAGGGCCCTCAAAAGTCGACAATTTCAGTATCTCTGATTGAGCGTCCTTGCCTCCCTTGTCATGAAAAACCACGAAAAATACTCAGAAACCATCCATTTCCAGTGTTGAAGACGACTACCGGCCAGCCTCAATGGACGGAATCGCCAACCGGATGTACACGAGTATGCATGAAAGCCTGATGGTGACACCGGAAAGAAGGCCTCAGGTGGGTAGATTTGATTTGATTCAAAACACCCTTCTGGGGTCTTCAAAGGCACATCGAAGATCCTGAAAACTTACAAGAACCGAGAATATTGAAACTAGAAAAAGGTAATTTCAGAACTACGGGAGAAGTATCAGCATGCCGAGGAGACGGACATCAAGGCAAAACTCGGGAAGTCCAGCCAGAGTAAGATTCTATTTTTTACTGGAAAAAGTTTTAGCGGCCATTATAGATATTGACGTTTTAGTGGCCACTACAGTAGGAAAATTAGTGGCCACTATAGAGGTCTAAGTGCTACTACTAAAGCACTAAAAATTTCAGTGGCCACTTTAGGGGTCAATGGATCAACATAAATGGTCCAATCTGTTTGTTTTTTTAATTATCAGAGTTGCTGGAAGGAATACTGGATGAAAAGCTACTGAAGTGGCCACTAAAAAGGACGCTTTTTCCAATTCCGTGCTTAAAAATCGTCAACCTAGTTTCATTCAACAAGCATAGCTTCGTTAAAAAATGAATCTCTAAATATGAATTTTTTTTGGAATCATAACTTTTGGAGAGTTCTCAAAAGCCTATAAAAGTTTATTTATTAATTTCTCTACCTCGAAATCTGGATCAGATAAAAATTTAATCTTTCATCAAACATCCCAAAAATCAAAAAAACTTAAATCTAGATCATTCTTGAAAAAAATTCGATTTTTCCAGGACATGCGGCAAAACAAGATCACTTCGGCGGTGTCAGTTCTACTGGATGAGCTCGACCAGGAAGGCCTGAGGCAGGTCGTCGAAGAAGCTCAGCGAAGGATGAAAAAACAACGATAAACTATTTTTACCTACAAGCTTTTCACATCAAAATTTTTTCTTTTTGAGCAAGATCAAAATATTTGCGCGTGGTGACATCCTTAACCATGGGAGGGAAAAGTCACTCAAGGTCGGGCGCAAATAGAGACGATCAATAAGAACTCATCCATGTAATAGAATCTAATTTTTTTAATTAAAAAAATATTCAATTGGGGCACATAATTGTTATAGCCGATTCCCAGCTAACTTGGGACGCTGACGGGGGGTGTCTGTGCTCTCTATTAATCCGGCACTATCTCTTTTATTATCGTGTCAAGACCCTTTTTTCGATGGCTCAAGCCAGTCGTGAAAGAGATAGAAAAGATAAAACGACCTCATACTCTTGTTTTTGTAGAGGCAAAAAATCCCTCAAGCTTTATGAGCTTTTGAAAATTCAAGAAATGGCGAGAGAAATGGCGAGAGAGGAAAAGTTGGCGTCCTAGCCACCGGTGGCGCTGTCGTCCTTGTCGCAGACTTTCATCAGGAGTCGATTGGAAAGTTCTTCACTCCTTTTTTTCATTTCCTGGAAAGAAGAACAATACAATTTCGGCCCTGAACATAGTTACTCACTTCGAATGGGACCTCTGTGAGTCCGCAGATCGAATTTTCGGCGTTGGGGTCGCCGCACTGGACCAGTTTCGCTCGATCAATTTTCGAAGCATAGCTTCCTTTGATGAAAACTGTTTGCATTTTCACCCCGTCAGCGCGAAGCTGAAAACCGCCTGTTTTTTCGTTCTAATATTGAAATTTAGGTTTAGATCTTTACTAGTAGGTGGCAAAGAGGTACCGAAAATCGTTTGGGTTAGATTTGATTTATGACTCTATCGCATAGGTAATCAATAAACCGATGAAAACCAAACAAGTAGACTTTTCAGCTCCCGTTTGGACTTTTCATGAAACTTTGCAGTTTTTAAGGAATTCTGGTTCCGAATCAAAAATAAGAATTTTCGATTTTTCACTCGTAGTCGAGTCATGATGGCTCAAAGTTTTTCCTTGGAAGAGTTATTCAAATTTAGTCAAAATACCTTCTCAAAGATCTTCCAATTCAAATTTTTCAGACAAGATTTATACATTGACCATGTTTTGACTTTTCACAAAAGCACAACCCAAAAGGGACTTCGAAAAGAAAAGAAATTTAGAAGCGTGAACTATTTATAAAAAAAAAAGAAAACAGACCGCAGCAACAGCGTCAAGAGTTTCTGGGAGCTGAAACCAATCTGTTAAAGTAAAAGTGGGAAGAAATTAGGACAAAGGAAAACAAGCATAAGAAATCAGAATCTTAAAAAACTGGGAAAATTTTTAGTGGACACTATAGAGGCTCGCCAAGGACTACTCGGAGAGGACACTAAACCCACCTCTTTAGTGGCCACTACAGAGATTTTCCATTTAGTGGCCACTACAGTAGTTTTTCATCCAGTATTCCTTTCAGTAACTCTGATAATTTGAAAAAAAAAGACAGATTGGACCAGTTATGTTGATCCAGTGACCCCTAAAGAGGCCACTAAAGGTTTTAGTGGTCTAGTAGTAGCACTGAGACCTCTACAATGGTCACTAGTTTTTAACCTCTTAAGTGGCCACTAATTTTACTACTATAATGGCCACTAAAAATTTTCCCAGAGTATAGTCAATGTTTCCCGACTTGAAAGGCGAGGGAGGCGGGGCAAGGGCGGGACGCGTAGCGTGTGCGTACGCGGTTCTTGGCGGCAGTTCAATTCAATCGCCGCCGACTACTTAAAATGCTCGGCAACCGCTCTTTCTCTGTATTTCTACTAATTTTTTTGATGCACAAATTAACATAATCAATAAATAATTGAAAAAGAAGTTAAAAAGAAGTGAAAAGAGCGATAAAAGAGATCTCTGAATGCTCGCTGGCGGTTGAATTGAACTCGTGCCCAGAATCGCGTACGCACACGCTACGCGTCCCGCCCCTTGCCCCGCCTCCCTCGCCTTTCAAGTCGGGAAACATTGACTATACTGACACAACTCGGGTTGGATGAATTCGCGCTGAACGGACAAAGTTGGTAAAATTAGGTTTGTATCGTTGATTTTTCTATGTTTTTCTGCACGAATCATATAACCGCGCTAGCTTGTATCGACTCACAGAAAAAGGAAAATCGTGACAAGCTGGCGCGGATTTGGCTATATTGAAAAAAGAAGCTTTCGGATAAAAACTGTTTGATTTCCGACTCTTGCGATTCTCGCGAACCCGTGGTGAGATTCAAATGCTCGTTTTTCCCAGGGAAAATTTCAAAGGTCCCATACATGGTTCGGATCGCCATCCGTCATGAGGATGAGGTGTTGTGGAGAATTTGGGCTTTTTCCTTTCCAGCGCTGGAAAATAAAACTCTTTTTCTCGGTTACTCATTTGCGGCTATTCTGTCATTTACCATACTTAGGAACTCTAGAGTGGTCCCTATAGGGGGTAAAATTGAAGGTTGTCCACATAGGGGTTCAAAGTCTGACCCCCTTAGCCCCTAAAGCTCGAGTGGATCCTATAGGGATCTTTCAATTTCATTCAAAAAACGCTTATTTACCCTAGTTTTTTCACGGGAATGCTTCTTCATAAAAATAAACGACTGGCAAGTCCCCTGTAGAAACCACTCTTGCAAGCTTTAGTGGCCCCTATAAGGGTTGGTAAAGCGGTCCCTAGAGGGAATCCTACATAATAGTTGTAAGGATTTCAATCCTATTTTGCCTAGTAAAAAAAGTCAGCCTCCATGATTTGATAAAAGTGTTCGTTTTTTAGAAGTCCTCCTCTACAAAATTTTTGCAAAAGGCAGTGCCTATGCCGGCATTCTGCAAAAAATGCTTCATGCACTTGGCAAACCAGTGCTTTGCATTTTGCACTTTTTTCGTCTGTACAAAAGTGAGACCAAAAAGAAATGCAAAATGCGAGGTTCTTATGGGCAAATGAAAGCTCTGATCTGCAGAATGCATGCTACTTTTTTTGCAGAATGCCAGCATAGGCACTGCCTTTGCACGATTTCAGTAGAGTCGCTAAAGAAAGAAATAACAATCCGCTCTAACATTCTTAGAGACTGCAAAGCCACGCCTCTTTTCGCGATGGTGAAATGCACTGGTTTTTTAGTTTTTGTGTTTGATGTTTTCGTAAAAGCGCAATACTCAACCAAAACCGGAGAAAATTGGTGGAAACATAGAGAAAACCTTCTTCTCCAACCTCATATACTTTTACCCTATTTTTGAAACATTTCAGCGGAATGTCGTACAAAAATCTGAAACGACTTTTTGATCCGGAATTTTAACTTAGTTCCAAATCGAATGCGCTAATTTTTTTTTGTTTAAAATATGTTTCAATTCAGAAAATAAGCTTTTTAAGACACAAAAAATTAAAATTCCTGCGTAGCCTAATCTTTGTGAGGCCGCGCAAAGTTGAAAAAAATATTTACTTCCACGGCATATTAATGAAATTTTTTTACTATCAATCATTCAATTGTCTAAACATTTTTTTCAAACTAGACGAATGGCAAGTGCTGTACTATGAGGTGAAGTGCTGTATAGCGAGTTCGATGCCCGCAGCGGTCTTTTTTGTTTTTGATGAGAAAATTACTTTTTTTTCTCAAACCTTGAGGTTAGATCACATTTGAACGACTTATTATGACTTCTAAAGACAGAATAAACCGCTAAAAATTTTCAACTGAAAGAAAAACTTTAAAAAAAACGAGCGAAAGGCGAAAATCTAAACTTTCAGTACTGAATTTCACTTATTTTTCAACTACTGTTTCGGCCCTAACTTTTGTGGTTCTCAACCTTTTTTTGAAAACCAAACTGTTTTGAATAATGAATTGAAGCAGCTATCCAACCATAGTGATATTAAAGCTCGAAAATTTTTTTGAATCTTTGGTTGCGGTCATTCTCCTTTTTTTTTTTGAATTTGCCTTCACTTGTACATCTAAACATACCTTCATTATGTTGTGTGTTTCAGTGATACCCTTTTCGACCATCGTCCACCCGTCATCCCACTGGAAGAGGCTAGAAATTTCTCGCGCGGCCGCCTCGACATCCTTCTTTTCGGAAAAATCGACAGCTTGGGCCTCGGTAGAGAATCTTGTCAAGATCACGTAATTGCCAAACATCGCTCTGTACAGTCTTTCCACGAACGGTAGGATCTGAACATTTCGCTGTTAAAGCTTCCTTTTTTTCCGAGAGATAAAGAAAAAAAGAACATGGAAGAGCAGAGAAACATATACAAAAATATCAACTGGACATCCAGATAACCATGAAATAGACTATTTTTCCGATTTACACAAAGATGGAAACTCCACGTTCAACGTTTGCAACTATGGGAAGTGAAAAGGGAAAAAAGTGACCGTATCACCGAAACGTCGTGTTCCAATAGATCCGGAAGAATCAAAAACGACGCCAAGAATGATTTTGTCCTTCGGATAATCGCATGAAAAGCATTTGACACCCTGCAAAGATTCGACAAACAAACAGACGGAATTAGGAATCAAATTGTTAAGCGACCGTCAGAAAACTACCTTGCCCCAGACTTAAACTGCACATCTTCATATTTTTCGAAAACCGAAAGATTAAAATTATCACATAGTCCCTCTTAACGTTTTTTCCAGCCATTATTTCTAGAAACCAGAAATTGATCTTGTACATCAATGAGTATTCCAGCCAAGGCGCCACTATTATTCACGGGGGTTTCGGTTTTAAAAAAATGGGCTACCATCAGAGTTGCACGGATATGATTCACTAAACTGCACTTGAATCAAACATTTTGAAGAAATAGACTTTTTTCTTGTGAGCTGAAAAATCAAAAAAAAAAAAATTCTAAAGAAAGCACCATCATTCACGAAAAGTAAAGAAGACGGAAAAAACTGCTAAATTGGATTTTTTTTTTCCTAAACTATCATATTTTGATCTCAGTAATGATTTTTCATCTTCCAAATACTCTCTAATTCACTATCATCAACTTTTTTACGATTAAAAAAAGTACCATCCCGAAACTCCAAGTTTTCTTCCGAAAACCTCTTTGATGCAACCCTGCTACCCATGTTCCATATAGTCCGTTCGCCGCAACTTGACAATTTTCGAATGTCTGCGTCTCTCTGTTCCCTCGCCGGCGCGGTCACAGAAACGCGAAATCAGCGCGTCAACATGAGAGAGTCGTTTAGAGACGGGGAGAGCGCAGAGAAGTCCCGCCCTCTCAAGTCGCGAAAAACGGACATTATAATCTAGTTTCGAAAAAAAAAAACAAGAGTGAACGCTTTTCGACATGAGAGGGAAAAATTGCTTCATATGGCTCAAAAAAAAAAAAATTACCCGAGGGCCTGAGAGGCCGTTGGCCTGATCGTTGGCATCCGTGAAGCCCGGCTTGCATTTGCACTTTCCGTCATAGAAAATGGCCCGTTTGCTGCACGATTTGATCGCAGTGTCTTCCGAGGCTAAAGGCATAACTTGGAATCAATGGCGGCTGATCAAATGTCACCGGTAGCACAGATGAGACGGGCTTCGACGACCGGAATCGACTCGAAGAATTGCTCTTGCCTGTTTAAATTCAACTTCAATGATTTCCTTCCTAGAAAACATGAAAAAATTTTCTAGTTTATGTGTCACGACTTGAAATTTCACTGAACGACATTCCGGTGTTCCGCTGCGCGCCTTTGCGAACCTTGGTCGCGCTTTTATTTTTTTTTTCCCTTAATAAGGTACTCTACTTTCATGTGGTCTCACAGCAATGAAAATCAATCGAAAGCGTGACCTAGATTCGAAAGACGCTTTGCGAACACACGCAGCGGAACAGCGGAATGTCGCTCGGTGAAATTTCAAGTCGTGGCACACAGACTATATAAATTCACAAACTTTTCATGGAAAAGGACTCCAACACGTGGAATAGCCGAGCAAGCGTCTTTGGGTCCATTTTTCCAATAGCTGACCGGGAGAGGATCTTTCTGAACGGAAAAAACTTCTTGTCTCAAATATTTCACAGAGTGTGTAAATGGGGAAGTTAATGAAAATGGTGTTATTCAGAAAAATTATGTGCTGGAAATTATGAAATGAAAAAAAGGTCAAAATAAGGGCTAATTGTGTGCCGATTCGGCCAGCGCACAGCCTTGAGCTTAATCCTTTGTCAAACAAAATTATCCCTTCAAATCACGAGAAATAGATGAATTCTAGAAGTTTCGATTTTCTCGATTGTATCAAATTTGTCTAGATGAATTGAATCCAAGACAAACCGTCAACAAAGGGTCAACACCGGAAAATTGGTTACGAGCAGCCCCACCGCCATCTTGACTGCAGTCTCCACTAGCTCTGAAAAAAACATTTTTTCGACCCTTCAAAGTCCAAAAATTGTCAGATTTCTGGCATTTAACTGAAAAAACCACTACAAGGAAGGTCATCTAAATTCTCTCCAAGACTCTCCGATGACCCAAATGGATATCCCTGTGAAAAATTTTCGAGACATGTCTTTTCAAAGTTTGCATTCAACACCAGAATTGCCACGAAAAATCTGAAATTCATAATTCAAAAACTGAAAGTTTGTGCAGGTTTGTGGAATCATCTAAGTGCTCAGAATCTTCGGCCGTGTTTTCAGAAAATTGACCATTCTCGGAAAGTATAAGGAGGGGGAGGGATCTCTGAGACGTGGGGGGGTGATTTTTTTAAATCCGAGAGGGACTTGTTCGAATGAGCGTTATGAGACTATCTCACAACCCCCATCCAGATGAGAAAAAGTTCTAAAAAAAGCTCCCACCAAAAAAATTAGAACGCGGGGGGTGAGAACAGTTTGGAAAGGGGGAAGGGGGGCGTTTCTGGAGCTTTCCCCATTTCTAAACATAAAAAAAGAAAAACTTCGGGACAGTGGAGCGGAGGATCGGCGTGAGGGCGTACTTGATTTCGTTCTTCTTCATGAAATCCAACATATCCTTGGCGTTATTTGCGTTTGGAACTGCTGCATAGCAAGGCATGCCGAAAGGTTCGCACAGACTCTGAACCGAGTTTTTCTTTCGTTAGTGATGCGAAAAAAAAAGTTCCAAGACAACTTTACAAATAGGTGTGTTTAGATATTACTTTGCATTTATCGTGGAGGTCCGCCGGACTGATCTGATTCTCGTTTTGCGGATCCTTCTCGAATCTTCAAACATTTAAATATCGATTGGGATTGGGTAAAAATTGAACCTAAACATGCTGGGAAACGAAACGAGCATCATATTGTTGTACACATTGCTCTTCATGCCGATAGAATTTAGGATGTCGCTAGTTTCTTGAAAGCCTGAAAAGCCGATCCAGGTTTTCAAAAAATGGAAATTGTATGTAGCCGCTCAGAGATGGCTTTCAACTTGAGGTTCCGAGTGGAAAAGTGATTTTTTGCAGTTTGGAAGCGGAAAAAATCCAAGGATTAGTCTATTCGAGCTTTGAACAGACGCATTTTCTCTCATTTGGAGCTTTGAGACAACATTTTTATAATGTTACAATTCACAGAAAAACTAATCACTTTTCATACTGGGCGTCGGCTTGAACTTGCATAGTGCCATGGCCTTGACCGAGTTGGGCACGTCGTAGAGGATTTGATGCGCTCCGACTTCCCAAACGCCGGCCTGGGTGATGGCCATCAGCTGATGCGTTTCGGTGCTGCCTCCTGAAAACTCATATCGTCGGCCTTAACTAAAAACTACCTCTAGTGAGCCTAGTCTCATTCAGATGTTCCACTGCGAATTAGTTGGACGTATTTTATCATTCAATTTACAACTAAACCTCGAAAATCGAGTAGTTTCAGGAAGAGTTAATATTGTAGCTATCTGTGAGCTTTGAATTCGAGAAAGAAGAAGTCATTGACGCAATAGACCGTCATTCTCCAGACGATCTTAAGGGTCATTAGAACAGCTAAAACAGAGGCGTCTGCCGCGAGGAGATCGTGCAGGTAGATTTGAGCCTGCGTCGAGCGGCTCAGCACAGTCTCTTCGACTTCACATTATAATGACAAAAATAACTCGGGCTTTTACAGAAGAGGGGGAGAGAGCGGATTGCGGACACACCAGGTACAGGCTCCTCATTCGAGCCGGAGCCGGATGCCGTCCAGCTCGCTCTTCTTCAACCTCCGTTCTCCCCCTCTACCTTTTGCCACCATTGTCTAAGGCACACCGAAACTTAGAAACTGTTTGAATTTTGGCTTCGCGGGCAATCGGCGGGAAGAGGGATCTATCAGACGTGTGCTCTAATTGACCAAGTCTCGACTATGTTTATGTATTTCATTGTGAGATCGCATGCATAGAAATTACAAAAAACGTCCACCGTGAAGTGCAGTTGCAGCGCTTTAGATGAGATTTTCTTATTCAGATCATTTGATCTAAGGACATAAGACCTGAATAAATTCAAGTTTCTGAAAGATCGTCTCTTGCATTGAGAAAAAGAGCTCATGTCCGTTTTTTCACATAGTTTTGGAATAAAATATGAATTTTCATGCTTTTTTTTCGCCCTAGGCTATTGAACCAAGGTCCGAGTCCCTATTGGTCAAGACTTTTATCAACTCAGGTTTGCATGGTACGCGATTCACTTCTCAAGCCCATGTTCCACATCTTTTCTTGTTTCAAACCAGTGTCGATCGTATGTCTCGGCCGTCTCCATTTGTACAGTTGGCCCAAACTCGACTCCAAATCTCCTTTCTCGTTCCGTTTTCCTTCGACGTCCATCCAAAGACCAGGCAGATTGGTGAAAGCCGCTGGAATCACAACTCTTCGTCATTTGTCGTTCCCATTGCAAACACACCATAAATCTCCCATTGCAGTCGAGTCGACGTTAACTTGAACAAGGTGCCGTCGACACCAGTTATGTTCTTGCAAACCGCGCGGGCTTGGTGCTGGTAGATCAGCACCGAGTTTGCTCGGTAACACTCGTGGTCAATCTGGATCCAGTCGTCGGGACACGACGCTCTCACTTCTGCAGACAGATCGTTTGCAAAAATAAAACTGGCGTTCCACTTGGGAATTCCTGAGTGGTCCCTTTAGGGGTTAGGAAGGAAAAACAACCTCCATAGGGGCCGAAACAGTAATAGGTGTAAAGTTAAAGTGGCCCCTATAGGTTCAGAGTCTGACCCGTAAGACGCTAAATCTCAAGTAGACCCTATAGGGGTCTCTTATATTCATTTAAAATACAGTTATTCATTTAATTATTCTCATGAAAACGCTTCTTCGCTTAAATTTCATAGAAATTATCGACTGGCATGTCCCCTATAATGACCATTATCACAAGCTTTAGTAGCCCCTATAGAGATTGGTAAAGTGGTCCCTAAAGAGGACCTCCTAAGGGTCCCTAACATCGCCTCTATAGCCTATAAGGGCCACTCTGGAGTTCCTAAGTAAGTCGCTCAGCAGAAGTTCATTACTAAGAAGTATTGAGACTTGCTCCAATAACATATCCATTCACTGGCAAAGCTTTAAGGTTTCTGTATTGTCCCCAAAAAGGTTCCATTTTGCTTTCCTTTCGCGACCATTCATCAGCCTTTTTTCGCTTTTTCTTAAGCCTTTAAATCCGGGCGAAATATGCTTCAGAAAGAACGGAAAACGGAACTTTTGCGCTTTTTCGCGCTCGTTTTTGGGCCTTCAAACTTTGCCAGATGTGTGACTTCCGGGCTACTCTTCGTGATAAATGAAAATCTCTGCTTGGTCAAGCTTCTAGTTCTCTTGCTTTACCAAAGTCGCAGAGGGTCGGCCATCCCGTTTTGACCCCGACGACGTCAAAAGGAACCTTGTAGGCACACGCGTCTTCAGCTTCTTTCTCAAATGATTCTCCCAGTTGAATGGCCGTTATTCTAATAATACCTTAGTTTTAGATTCGAAACGGGCGTTGTATCCCCTGCAGATTGGCGGACCCTTGGCCTAAAAAACGAAAGCTTCAAACGAAAAAAGCGAAAAATTACTCACCGGCGCCTCCCATGATCCTCCGGCAGTTAGGCAGAAAATGTATGCCGATGTATCTGAATCATATAAACTTCTTATATTTTTTGCCTCCGTTTGAGTTATCCAAAAGACCAAAAAGTGCACCTCCAGCAACAACAGCGAAGAAAGAAGCTGCGAAGATCCACTTCAGCAACATTGCTGCGGGAGTTCTTCGCAGATAAATGTCCACCTCGTTATCTTTCTCCCTTTTATACTACACGTTAAATATTCCCGTTTGAAGTCAAGTCATGAGACTTTTAATGAGATCATCTCCAATTCACTTCGAGCAAAAATGTCTACGTCTCATGACGTTTTTCCGACGACGCCACGCCCATTTTTTCTCTGTAAAGTGTCGTGTGTCGTGTGCATGCACTGCGCTACTTTCGCGCAGAAAATTGTGTTTATGTGTCGATTCATCTTAAAGACCTCTGACAATACGGCGGCCTGCCCCTTTAATATGCCCTGTTATTTACGCTTTTAAAGCCGAAATCTCTGCCGCTCCCATGACGTCACGTGGGAACGGCGGATATTTTGGCTCCGCCCACCGTGTTTTAGGCTTCCCATTTTCTTTTACTAACAAAAATGGTCGAAATTCGGTTGATTGCTCAGTTTGAAAAATTTATGGCGTGTTGCTCCAAAACAAGAATCAGTACTGTTTTGGAGCAACTTCGCGCCAAGAACATGATTTCTCGTTTTGGAGCCTCTGTGACCCCGGGCAAAGTCCAGAAGTACCTATTTATAAAAAGAATCTTTGGAATAAGGCCTTACACGCGCCTTTGTTAAGACCCTTTTCTGACAAGGACCTTTCAAGGAGGAAGCGGGATAAAGGTGAAAAAAGAAGATTCAGAGAAACTTTTGACACATTTTCAGGAGCTCAAACAAAAGCTCTAAAATCTTCTTCGAGACGCCTTTTGGAGGCCGTTTGGACTTTGCTCGAGTATTTGCGTGACTCTTCTCTTGTAAAAACATTCTATTCGAAGTGAGCTTCAGAAAGTTGATCCATCCGTTTTACGATTTTATTTTTCATTCCATCAAATGATCATGAAAGTTTTATAAGCATCTCAGCGAAGGATGAACACACACCGGTGCACGATTTTTTTTTACAAAGCTCAAACTGCATAATTATTTCGATTTCCTATCGCTTTTGAACTTAAAAACGCAACCGATAGAAACGACTTTCGCGTGGTGACATTCATTAGCTCAGGGGGAAAACAACTAAAGGAGAAAAATGTCAAGTTTCTTTTCGGTCTCATGGAGAGTCTGATACAGTCCGTCCGCCGCGACTCGACAGTTTTCGCGTGTCTGCGTCTCTCTGATCTCTTCTCGGCGAGGTCAAAAGAACTTGGAAATAGCACGTAAACGTGAGAGAGAGACGGCGAGAGATGCCCCGCCATTTAAGGTCGCGGAAAACGGGCTATAAAACCTATGAGAAAAAATTAGTTTCTTTTTTACCAACACTAAAAATTGTAGAATTTGAAGACATTTCTTTTCACAAAGCACAAATTTAAATCTCTTTTCGTACTCATGAAAAAAAAAACAAAACTTTTTCCAATTGAGCTTTATGAGCTTTCGAAAATCTACAGAAATGTCGAGGGGGGAAAAAAGAAGAAGACGCCGGACACTAGCCGCTGAGGACGGCGCTGTTGTCCTCGTCGCAAACGGTCACCAGAAGGTCCTTGGAAAGGTCTTCGTTCACTTCCTGAACTCATTCACGCAAATTCTCCATCGCTCTCGGGATATTCACCGGAAATGAGACGGCTCTGATCCCGCACTCCTCATTCGATGCGTCTACGTCCCCGCAATTGACTAGTTTGGCCTGCTTTTCCGCGCCGCTTCCAATGAGAACCGTTTGCATTTTAATACCGTCTTCACGAGCCTGAAAGACGCCTGTCATGTTTGAATAATGATCAAAACAGAAAAATGTTGAATATTAAGTTCCATTTAGCGTTCACATGTTGCGAATTATTTTTACGCAGTTTTACTATGATCGAGGTCGTACTTCGGACCAAAATTCAACCAAGCACAACTCGGTTCAGAGAAAATGAGTGTTTCGGTCTTAGACTTTTGATCAAATTGGATGGCTTTATACACCCGTAGAATATATTTATAAAATGAAAATTTTTTGAAAAACCAACCTTTTTACCGGCGCTGGCAGCTTTGTAACGCTGAAAAAAACTTTTTCAATCTAAGCCAAAAAAATAATTCAGAAAAAGAAGTCAGAAAGCCAATTTTTCAATCAATCTTTGAGCGAGTTAGTACATTCTGTGAATCCCTCTACTTTAAATCCCATAACATAAACATTTCCTAAATCTTGATTTGTTTTTTTTTTTTTCATTTTTTGATACGCTTTTGGCTAGAATGTTCTCGCAAATTGTGACACCTTCTTCTTCCAACTCATGTTTTTTCAAGACTTTGTGTTTTTCGGACACTTTTCACCAACATCGTCCGGAGCTCCATCAGTGATCAGAATCATGTGCATCGTGGAACTCGGATACTTGTTTTTCAGAGCCTTAAAAAATTCCTTTTTTTACAACACTTTGCGGATACTTGTAAATCGAAAAAACCTTATAAATTGGTGTTTTTGTGGCAAACATTCGATTGAAGAAATTGAAAATCTTTCGAGGTGGTATGGAAAAAACAGTCAGCGAATTTCCGAGCGGAAACTTTTCCAATGTTTAATGTATATCGCTAAGGAACTTTCCGACTACGACGTTTTCGACTTTTTTCTCTTTTATCTTTCCGGTTTATAAAAGATTTATTAACATTTTTTTTTCCTTTTTTCTGTGTTTTAATCAATAATCCTACCTATTCCACATAGAAAGGCTTAAAACGAAGAGTTAATCTAGAAAAAAAGTCCGAAAGTTCCCTAGCAATACGAAAAAATCGGAAAAGTCTCCGTTCAATTTTTCGCTGGTCTTTTTTCATACCACCTTTTTTTCGTACCACAACTTTTGATAATCACATAAGTCAATTTTTATGATAAACAAAGAGCAAACCATCATTTTTTCATGTGTTTCTTGGATAGCCGAAGTGGTATCGGTACCCCCATGGTCGTAAACAAAATCCTTTGGAATTTGTTCCACAGCATCCTCGACATGCGACTTTCCAGAATAATCGATTACTGTGGCCGCGTTGCTGAACTTTGTCAGGATCACGTAATTTCCATACGTACTCCTGTACAAGTTTTGCACTAGTGGGAGAATCTGAATTTGAAGATTTCCATTGATATTTTCCTGGAAAAAGCAGATCTTTTCGAAATAGTTCATGGTACAGTAGTGGCCATAAAAACGTTTCAAAATGATTTTTGGAGCATAACTTCTCTGAATGGGGTTGAAAAGTCTTGAAAGTTGGCGCACCTTTTACATAGCTTTGCAATAACTCATTTTCGCAAACAATACTTATTTGCTTAAGCTAGACTAGAACTGGGAGCAAAAACCGAGAATCAAATTTCTCAAGCTACTCTAAATTTCAGCCTCCAACGTTTTACCATTGTAAAACGAGTCTTCGGCTTTCAAAAAAAGTTAATCAGCTCCCGACTAAACCGATCGTAAGAGCGCAGTAGTCTTTTCTTCGAAAGGCTATTGCGTTTTGAGGCCCTTTCATTCGAATGGACTATACGCGGTCGACTTTGTTTGTTGAGACTGCTTTTCATGTTTTAAAGCTTGGAAACATTTTAATTTGTGCGATTTTCGATTTTTTGTTTACTATTCTAGTCTAGCTCAAGTAAATGGGTTTTGCATGCGAAAATAAGTTTTTGCAAAGCTATAAAAAGCGTTTGCAAAATTTCAAGACTTTTCAACCACATTCAGAGAAGTTATGCTAAGAAAACCTTTCTAAAATATCTTAATGGCCAGTAAATCATTATCATAACTATTGTACATACTCGTTCCCATTCCAAATTTGGCAGAAAATTACCTTTTTATTGTAATCATAAGAAGAAATGGATCCGGAAGAGTCAAACATGATGCCAAGAATGATCTTTTTGTGCTGCACCTGACAGGATATGCACTTGATACCCTGTAAAAAAAAACAGGATAAAAGTGAAAAAATATTAAAGGGAAAGGTCAAAATATTTGGAAAAAAAGTTGATTCATCTCAACTTTTCTGCTGTTTCATGGTGAAAACTCAAATGAAGTTCTCCACTCTTTCTTGTCCTCTGCAGATAGGTTCGCGAAAAAAAGACCTATGTTTTCTCTGATTAACTATCCAATCGAAGTTGTCCTCCAACTTCAATAGAGGCATTTCTACCACCCCTAGTGGTCGGCCTTTATTACTGGTCTCGTCTGAGACTTGATCCGACGCCCGTCAGACCCACTTTTCGGGGACCACTTTTCCGGTTTTTATAGGGGCTGTTTTTCCCCGTAACCCCTATAGGGACTACTCTGGAATTCCTAAGTTCTATCAGCAACAAAGCTACACAGAAACGCCAGAGCTATCAAGGCCGGGCAAGCCGAGTTGAGGCTGACGGGGTCGACCCTCGCAAAAGCCTGCTATAACAATCTGATTTTACACGAGGTCCGTTAGAGTTCTCGTTGGCGTCCGTATAGCCAGGCTTGCATTTGCACTTTCCATCGAAGAAAATCGCGCGTTTGCTGCACGATTTGACGACCGAATCGCCAGAGACTGCAAACGTCACTCCATTATGATTTCGCTCGTTGGAAAGTCACCGGTAGCACAGATGAGACGGGCTTCGACGACAGGAATCGTCTCGAACAGCTGTTCCTGCCTGAAACACACCGCCTTGAGGTCAGAAATAATTTTTGTTCCCTTTTCCGGTTTTTCTGAGAGATCCTCCTACTGCACTAAAAGGTCTTTGTACGTGCCCTTGTACTAGGGTGGCTAATAAATAATCCCCTCTTAAACGGGCAAAGTCCAAAATACGCTAAAGAAGAACCTCAAAGCCTTACTTCTTGACATCATCATCATCATTTATTCAATACGAATAATAATACAGTTCAAGGGCCGAAAAGACCTCTAACAGAACCAATTTTCAAAAAGGGAAATTTAAACATTGAAAACAGCAACAAACCGTTTAAAAGTTAGAAGATATTTTAAGAAAGTCAGCGAGAAGATGGGGGTTGTTTTCTAAATAGATTTTGAGTCGCATAGAATCATTACATAGATCAAATACAACATCGGGAAGGGAGTTCCAAACATTAATTATTCTGATACTAAAAAACGAGGCAACGATGTTACTATTATGTCTTATATTTGAACGTAAATAATAGCGATGGCGACGCAGCGCACGGACACGAGGGAAAAAGAAGAGACTATCGAAATCAATGGGGACTTCTCTAAGTACAATTTTAAAAACAAGAGACATGTCAAAGATGAGGCGTCTTGTCTCAAGAGTTTTGAGACTATTTTCAGATAAACAAGTGAAATAAGAGTGGTAGGGCAAGCCACAACGTTGGTAAGCTCGGAAAAGGAAACTTTTCTGAACACCTTCAATCAAACAAATATTGTGAGAGTCAATTGGAGCATAGACTACAGAACAATAATCAATAATAGGACGAATATACACTTCAAAGCATTTTAAATACAATGAAAGGAGGTTCCCCATTGATTTCGATAGAAATTTATCGTTTCGTTACCTCTCAGAATTGTACGATCCTTGGAGACTTTAATTATCCAGGAATCAATTGGCTTAACTTATCTTGTACTAATCTATGTTCTCAAAAAATGCTAGATTTTTGCCTTAGCTCTAATTTAACACAGCTTGTTCCCTCTCCCACTCGTATAACGGATCATTCTTCCAACATTCTCGATCTTATTCTATCCAACTCGTCCAATTCAATCATAGACGTTAATGTCTCTGAACCTCTCCTCAATTCTGATCATAATACGGTCCTTTTCAAATATAAATGTCCTTTGATTCCCTCGTCTCCTACCACTATTCGTCGATTGAATTTTTCCAAATGCAACTTCGATTCGATCAATCTTTCTCTTTCTTCGCTTAACTGGGATCGTCAATTCAGTTTTTTTTCTACAGTTGAATCTAAATTTCAGCATTTTCTTCGTATATTTAATGAATTGATTCGCGACAATTGTCCTTTCACCTCACTTTCTCACCGTTCCTCTTTTAATTTCAAATCTGACCGTCTAATTCGTCGCTTACTTCAAAAAAAAGCCTCTCTAATCAATAACGGTCTTCATTCCACTCACCTCCGGCAAAAGTTCAATCTCACTGTAAAACTTATTCGTAAAAGAACTGCTTTTTTATTAAGGAAATTCCATACCAAAGTTGCTCTATTCTACAACTCCTCTAAACTTTCCAAATTTATTTCAAGACAGCTTAAGATCGATTCTGGGATCCCCAATCTGCTTTTCAATGATAATTATATAATTGATGATGAATCAAAGGCCGATGTCTTCTCATCTGTGTTCTATTCCAATTTCTCTAACACTAGCCCTCAACCTTTCCCAGCTCTTCCCTCACCTGAACCTATTAACTGTAGTATATTTTTTTCTCCCCCTGATGTTGTTTATAAATTTCTTGCCTCTCTACCTCCGAAATGTGGATTTTTCCACTGATAATATTAACTTTCTTGTTCTTAAAAGATGTGCTAGATCTTTAAGCCTTCCCCTGTCTCTCCTATTTAATGAATCCTATTTAACTGGTGTTATCCCTCTTCTCTAAAACACACTACGGTCATACCTGTACATAAAAAAAGGCAGTTTGTCTGACCCTTCCAATTTCCGTCCGATCTCTCTCACTCATCCTATATCACGTGTATTGGAACGTATTATCGCCCATATGGTTAGAAACTCGATTCGCTCATAAATTCTCTCGATTTCAATATGGATTTTTTTAAACCGTAGATCTTGCAAACTCTCTCTCATCTCTTCTATATCCGACATAAAAAAAGTCCTTGGCCTCCAATCTAAATGTCGATGTTATTTACTTTGATTTCAGCAAAGCTTTTTGATAGAGTAGATCACAATTTGCTACGTCTTAAAATGCTAAACTTTGGTTTTGATAATACTCTGAGCCGTTGGTTCTCTAATTTTTTATCTCACAGAAGTTCAATTGTTAAGGTCAACAAGTCTTTTGCCAACAATTGCTTTCCCAACCCTTTCGGTGTCCTCCAAGGCACTGTCAGCGGCCCTCTCCTCTTCCTCATTTTTCATCAACGATATCGAAAAATTACATTGATTCCTCTACCTCTATCTCAATTTTTTTGCGGATGATATTAAAAATCTATAGCTCCTGTCCCAGATCTCTCCAATCAAGCATTAACGGTATCCTTGAATGGTCTCATATTTGGTCTCTCCCACTCGCCTCAAACAAAACGTTCTCTGTTCACTTTGGCCCAAATAATCCTCGCACCCTTTACTATGTTGACCTCCTTGAAGTTCCTCAAAGCTCCATAGTACGTGACCTTGGTTTATTTATCGATGACAAGCTTTCCTTTAAACAACACATCAGCCGTATTGCTGCTTTTGCCACCTTACGTTCTAATCAAATACTGAATACCTTCAAGTTCTCTTCACCTTTTAACTACTTCCGTATGTTTTAAACCTACGTTAATCCAGTTCTTGAATATTGCTCCGAGCTTTTCTCACCCGCCATTTCCTCTGAGGAATCTCACAAACTTGAATCTTCACTGCGTCTTTTTAGTCGGAAAGTTTTCATTCGTTGTAATGTTAGTTTCACTTCCTACTCAGATCGCCTTAGTCAATTTAACATCAAACCGTCATTCATTCGTCGTGAAATTTGTGACATTATCACCTTGCATAAAATCATCTGTGGCTCTGATCATTTTCTCGACCGTAATAAATTCTTCTCTTTATCCCTTTTACAGAGGAATCCACTTCGACTACGGACTACTGGTCAGTTTTCTAATGACTTTTTTTCTAGAACTATTCCTCTTTGGAATAAACTAACTTCTTATTTAGATTTTAACGTTACCCCAGAAACTCTGCGTAAAAAGTTGAATGCTCTTCCGTTTGAAGCCTTTCATGAAAATATCCCCTCTCGTCTCCTGTGAATTTGCCATATTTCCGGGTACCCGTCAACTCGTTGGGGTTGACTCTTTCCCGTGTATTGTTATTTCTCTGCCTATTCCTTCACTTGATCATCTATTCTTCAATTATTTTTTTTAATGTTAAATAATGGCAGTGACTAAACTATCTATTATTATTATTAAAGCTCAGTGGATCGAAACACGTTAAACATAACATTTATGCGACATTTACACCGTCTGCAGATTTCAGATATATGATCATTGAACTTAAGGTTATTTGAGAAAACTACACCAAGATCTCGAACTGTAAGTTTAGGCTGTAAAGCCATGTTTGAAATTTTATAAGAAATATTTGGGTTACGTTTTCCGAAATGAATAGAATAGCATTTAGTTGGAGCTATAGCCATTTGCCATGTTGAACACCAGTTTTCGAGTAATTTGAGGTCTTCTTCGATGACAGTAGAACTAGAGGTTTTTGTGAGCGAAGAAAAAATTTTTAAATCGTCAGCATAGAGAAGGGGCGCAGAGCGAAAGTTATCCGTAATGTCGTTAATAAAAAGTAGAAACAGAAGGGGTCCGATGACCGACCCCTGGGGTACGCCGGAGAGTACAGGAGCGGGGTCGGAAAGTACTCCAGAAAGAGAAACACACTGCACACGATTAGTCAAGTAGGATTCGATCCAGCCAAGAAGAGGACCACAAATGCCGTAAAATTGAAGCTTGTAAACAAGTTTAGCATGAGAGACAGTATCAAAAAGCCTTGCAAAAAGTCAATATAGATAGCGTCCGTGCAAAGGTTACTGTTTGCATTTTCAAAAAGATTTGCACAATATTGAATTAGTTGAATAGACGTGTTATATTTAGGGCGGAATCCAAATTGGTTAGAGTTTAACAAAGAGTTAGAGTTGAGAAAAACGCTGAAATCGTGCACAACTATTTTTTCAAGACATTTGCAAACTGAACTGGTTAAACTAATTGGACGGTAATTTGAAGGGTCAGATCTACTTCTTTTTTTGTGTAAGGGTTTGATAATGGCTTTTTTCCAAACAGATGGAATTTGACCAGATCGGAGAGAGGCGTTAAAAAAATAATAGAAAGAGGATAGGCGAGAGATGTGGAACAGTTTTTTTGAGCAAAAATGGAGGGATTTCATCCGGAGTAGTGTTACATTTAGAGGGCATTCTACGAAGAAAAAGCTTCTATTCTGTGCGCTGGGAGATCTATGACAGATAAACGGTTAGATGTTTTAGAAACACATGGCGGAGTTTTTCCGTCATCGATTGTGAAAAATGAATGAAATTTTGTAGATAAGAGGTTAGCTTTAGCGAAGTTGCAGGTAAGTGCCTCTCCATCAGAGGTTTTTAGAACGTTGATATCATCCTCAGACTGACCACTCAGAAGTTTGGCATGCTTGAAGAAATTGTGTTGATTGCCTTTTTGAAAATTTTTGAAATGACAAGGAAGGTCATTTTATTTTGGGGTTGTGAACTTCTTCAAGAAAAGCGAGAACACTCTTTGATGAATGAGATGAAGACCTTGAAAGTCTCAACTTGCACAACTTTCTACTTTACGAGAATTAGGGGCCTAGAGTCCCGAAATAGTCCATTTTGAGGGTTTTCTTTGACTTGGAAGCGTCTTTCTTCGAAAACGAGAAAATTGTGCAGGTTGAAACTTTCAGAACCATCTTCCGGCACATCAAGGAGCGTTCTGGCCAATTTTCGGAACAATCCCGGGTAAAATTCATCTTGCCGTTTTCGAAATTTTCGCCATAGGCGCTTTATTAGTTTAACCAAAACCATGGGTGATAAGAGAATTTCTAAGATGGAAATGAGTGCTTCAAAGACCAAGAAATAACTTTGCTTTTTTCTTTGGTTTATTATCCCCCATTTTCACATTATCTGGACGTTAATTCAAACAGAAAACCAATGAAAAGCGACTATTTTGCAATATACACCGAGATGTCCATTCCGAACAGCACTTTTTTGAAATCCTTAAAATAAGTGTCTACTCACTTCTCCTGGAAAATAACTCCGACACGCGGGGTAGCCGAACAAGCGTCTTTAGGCCCGTTTTTCCAAAGGCCATCCGGTAGGGATACTTTCTGAAAGGAGAAGAGCAAAGTCAGTTATTGTCAAGAAATACAATGACATTCAAAAAAGATGAACCCGACGAGTGCAACAACTTTTTTGAGACTTGGTTAATTTTAGATACAACATGAGTGCTAAAAAATCCTAAAGAAGAAGACTGGATTTTAAAAAAACGGTGCAAAAAGTTGTGCTTTGCTCTATAGTCAATGCACAGCTAGCAAGGGACACTACTCGTACATTGGTAACGCAAAACTCCGGACTTTTCTGAGCAATTCAAGAGATCTTTTAAGAGTGCGGACGCTATTAAAGTGATCACTATAGTGCTCTGATACCAACATTCGCGTAAGTGGCTTCTCTGCGTTCTTCACCGACCGAGCTCTGTCTTTTTATAATAATGTTGAAACCCTTTTTCAGATGGCTCAAGCCACCTTTGAATCAACCAGATTTTGAATGTCGAGAGGCAAACTCCGCCCCCAACAACGCTCTGTGGATGGCTCGCTCTCTGATTGATTCATCGCGCCATTAGGGGCGGAGCTTGATGGACGGCTTGACATTCGAAAATTGAAGGAACAGCAATCATACGTCGACCAAACCACTTTTTACTAGTGGCATCAGGACACCCAAAAGTTTCGCCGGTCCTTAAACGTTGAAAATCCATGTTCATTAATGAGAATTGGTTTTCAAGATTCTTACAAAGACTAAAAAAGATTTCTCAGTCCTAGCTCAAACTTAATCTTTTTTGAACCCGAAAAACTCGACACAGACCGTCAACAGTGGGTCGACACCGGCGAACTGGCCGCGAGCGGCGCCGCCGCCATTGTGATTGCAGTCTCCAGTAGCGCTGAATTATCACCGAGAGATTAAAAAAAAGCCTTTTTTATCTTTTAGAGCTATTGTTAAAACTCGTGCCGTGTTCAATTTGACTCCGCAAAATGCAAAACACCCGTTAGAGAAAGGAAAATATCACTAAATTTTAGAGAATCAGGGATCATTTTGCATTTTGCGGAATCACATTGAACAAGGCATCGAGTTTGATGAAGAAAACTAACGTTCGTAAAAAGCCCAAAAGAAATGAAAACTATTTTTTCTGAGTACATCAGACCATTCACCAGAGCACGAATGCACCTCGTTCTTATAATCAGTTTTCCAGAAAAATTTCTATCAAAGTAAATTTTTTTTAAATGAACCTACAATTAAATTTAAATGTTCTACTGTCTGAAAGTCATTGATCAACGAAACTTGTCACATTTTTGTCATTGCGGATTGTTATTTATTCATTTCTATGTTAGATTGCACGCCCCTTGATCTGTGAGCTCTACTTATCACTGAAAACCAACCTCGGGACAGTGGAACGGAGGATCGGCGTGAGGGCGTACTTGATGTCGTTCTTTCCTCATGAAATCCAGCAAATCTTTGGCGTTGTTTGCGGTTGGAACGACCGCGTAACAAGGCATGCCGAAAGACTCGCACAGGCTCTGAATAATTTTGAAGTCATGATGAGTCAAGAATCAAGCCTAGAATCAATTTGACAGGTTTGACATTTCGGGAAGAAACATTTTTTGACAGCAACAATAAGTCTCAAGTATGCCAGTTTTGTACAAGCAGCCTTACTGTTCTTACATGAAGGAGCAGTTGTTCTTATTGACTCCAGAATGGTCGGGGCAACCATATGTGTTTTTTAAATGAAATTAAGAGAGCCCTATGGATTCCACTTGAGCTTTAGGAACTAAGGGGTCAGACCTCTAACCCCTATAGGGACCCCTAAGGGTTGTTCGAACCGACCAAAAACCCTTCAATTATTCCATGATTCAACAGATAATCTTCTCAGAAGACTGAATGAATGTGTAAGTCTAGGAAAAGTGTATGTTTCCAATTTCCGCTACAAATGATTGAAACGTGAAACTTCTTCAAGAAACAAAGTAAATAATGATAAACTTTGCATTTTTCGTGAAGTTCCACCGGGTTGATCTGATTCTCGTTTTGTGGATCCCTTTCGTATCTTGAAAAATCGAGTTCAATACTAAAGGAGACAAAAAAAAACGGAATCACCTGTACATGTTCGAGAACGAAAGGAGCATCATCTTGTCGTAAACATTGCTGCTGATGCCGATGGATCTGAGGACGTCGCTAGTTTCTTCAAAGCCTGAATCGCCAAATCAAGTGGTGTTCAAAATTTAGTGGAAAAATTCAAACAGCTATGGTACTGCAGCCACGTTTCGGTTCACTAAAAGGCTCTAACTAGACTTGTATATTATAAATCCAAAAATGGGCTCAAAAATTTTGAAGACGTTTGAAGCCAAATTCGCTTGCACAGAAAAAGACACGAGGAATTCACTTCTCATACTGGGCGGTCGGTTTGAACTTGCAGATGGCCATGGCCTTGACCGAGTTGGGCACGTCGTAGAGAATCCTGTGCGCTCCGACTTCCCAAACGCCGGCCTGCGTGATGGCCATCAGCTGGTGCGTTTCGTTGCTGCCGCCTAAATGCGAAGACGATGACCCCGACTCGATTTGAAGTTCTGTTTGAGTAATCACTCAAACCAAGAGCTGCTGACCAGCCTATTCACAAACTAAGAGACAACCCGTCAGCAGCTCTGCTTTAGACCTAACAACGTTCAAAAGGTTGAGAAACAAAGAAACTTCAAGTCTTCGACACTGGCGAGGGTCTTTTGCAGTACAGAAAAGGACACTTCTTTTTTTTTTGAATTCAAACCGGTGCTGATCGTGTTTCGCGGCCTTTTCCATTTGTACAGCACGTCCAAACTCGATTCCAACTCTCCATTCTTGTTCCTTCTGCCATCCACGTCCAACCAAAGACCGTGCAGGTTGGTGAAAGCCGCTGAAAATCTTCGGATTACTTCTTTCCATCCCTTGCAAACCATAAATTTCCCATTGGAGTTTGCTGGAAGTCAATTTCAACAAGGTCCCATCCACTCCAGTCAAGTTCCTGCAAGCCGCGCGGGCTTGATGTTGATAAATCAAGACGGAAGTTGCTCGGAAGCATTCGCGATGCAACTGGATATATCCATCGGGGCACGTCGCTCTCACTTCTGAAGACCAGTCCTTCGAAAAGATTTCCAAAAGATTTTTTTTTTCGAGCTTTTCCATAGGCGTAAAATAGTCAGTGACTTTTCTTTCGTTTTGTAAGTTCAACGCCGAGAAAAAGATGACTTTTGGGAGAGAATATTGAAAATAACAAAGTGTTTGAAAACAGAAATTTTAGCCTGTTCAAGGGTGGAGTTAGTAGCGTATCTGAACTCTACACTGGATATCTGTTATTTTTCCCAGGGTCAAATTATTAATTTATAAATTTGAAGTGTTTCTCATTTATTTGAAGCAAGTAGAGAAATAATACAAGTCTGTGGTCTCTTTCCCCATCTATAGTCTGTTCAGATTTCAAATGTCAAATCCTCGCTGAAGCTCCGCCCCCTTATGGCGCGATAAACCAATCATAGAGCGAGCCATCCACTAAGCGTTTTCGTCATTCTACTTGACATTCAAAATCTGAACAGACTATAGCAGTGAGAGTTCTAAATTACATTTATGAAGGAAAAAAATAAGATTTCAACGCCATTTTTCAACAGTCCTACGAACTCCATTATAAGAAAAGGCCAGTAATCTGGAAGTTTTACCGAAGTCGCAGAGGGTCGGCCATCCAGTTTTGACCCCGACGACGTCAAAAGGAACCTTGTAGGCACACGCGTCTTCAGCTTCTTTCTCAAATGATTCTCCCAGTTGAATGGCCGTTATTCTAATAATACCTTAGTTTTAGATTCGAAACGGGCGTTGTATCCCCTGCAGATTGGCGGACCCTTGGCCTAAAAAAACGAAAGCTTCAAACGAAAAATGCGAAAAATTACTCACCGGCGCCTCCCATGATCCTCCGGCAGTTAGGCAGAAAATGTAGGCCGATGTATCTGAATCATATAAACTTCTTATATTTTTTGCCTCCGTTTGAGTTATCCAAAAGACCAAAAAGTGCACCTCCAGCAACAACAGCAAAGAAAGAAGCTGCGAAGATCCACGTCAGCAACATTGCTGCGGGAGTTCTTCGCAGATAAATGTCCACCTTGTTCATTTTCTTCCTTTTATACTATACGTGATTAATTTACGTTTGCAATAAAGTTACAGGATTTGAACGTTTTTTTCTGATACTTTTATTTACAATCTGCTTCGAGCAGCAATGTCCACGTTCTTTGCAGTCTGACTAGGGCCCCACTGAATTGGTTTTCGGACTCAGTGTGAATTCGGAATGCCTTAAAAAGGCTTGGTCTGTGTCCGCTCTCTACCAACCAGGCGGTATCTCTTTTATTATCGTGTCAAGACCCCTTTTCGATGGCTCAATCTAGTCGTGAATCAGCTATAAAAGGTTTTCTGGATTCAGTTTCCAACGATGAACATATTCTAATGACTAATAATATCGAAAAGTCTGTGAAAAAAAAAAGTTAGGGCTCTCAAAGGT
Source organism: Caenorhabditis auriculariae (assembly GCA_904845305.1). Classification (NCBI taxonomy): domain Eukaryota; kingdom Metazoa; phylum Nematoda; class Chromadorea; order Rhabditida; family Rhabditidae; genus Caenorhabditis; species Caenorhabditis auriculariae. The sequence continues at coordinate 48,772 of CAJGYM010000189.1, read as the reverse complement.
TCACCAAAATGAGCTCGACTTTTGAGGGCCTCGATTTCTTCACAGACTACGGACTTTTGTGAGACTAGATTAAGAGACAGTGTGAAAAACTACATCTAGAAAACCTTGTCTCATTCGGAAGCCTCAATGCTTTCGGAGACCATTCCCTGGTAAGGAAATTTTGAGGCGAAATCTTCACAAATGTAAAAAAAATGTCTCGCTTAACATGGAGATTTATTTTAAAAGGATTTCTTCAATTTTCAAAATAATTTTTACCATTACAGAGCTCATGTGGCGCTATCAAAAAAATATTTATAATGAATTTTAATTTCCCGACCAAAAAGAAATTAATGATTTTAGAAGCGTTTGATAGGCTGTTTCCGCAACGAATCAAATCACCAAATTACGGTTGATGCAACCAAAAATTGGAAAAAATAAATAAATTTTTGGGAGTTTGATTCGACGAAGGGTTTCTTTTTTTCCACGAGCAAGTTACAGGGTGGCCAATAAATATTGAAACCGTTTTTTGTTTGATCGCTGCTTTTTGCACAAAGGACTGGCCTTTGAATTTATCTGTTTATTTCATTCATTCATGCTCACTCATCATGTGTTTGAAGTTACAGCTCATACTTTTCAGTATTCAGGTAATGGTGGCCCCATCTCCGTACCGTACCGCAATCATTGATTGTGTCAAAAGCGGAATGACAAATTCAGAGATCGTTAAAAAGCTGAAAGTGTCTCGTGTTCTCGTTTTTCGAACTGCACAACGCTATCGGCGTCTCGGTACTTCAGATGACATGCAAAGAAGAGGACGTCCAGTCACCGTCACGACTCCAGAAGCAGTCAAAGCCGTTCGAGAGAAAATCAGACGCACTCCGGAAAGAAGCATGAGAAAGATGTCAAAAGAATACGAAATGAGTCGAGGGTCGATGAAAACTATTGTCAAGGACAAGCTGAAGATGATTCCCTACCGTATGCAAAAAGGAGCCTTCCTCAATCGAAAAAACAAGACATTCCGGAAGAAAAAGGCTCGAAAGCTGCTCGCTGGCACGAAAGATGCTCGCATCTGACGACGCTATTTATCGACGAGAAAATCTTCACTGTGGAGGCGAACAACAACGGCCAAAACCATCCGATCATCGCTACTGACTATCAGAGTGCCTGTGAAAAAGAAAAAATTCTGAATAAAACTTCGCATCCGGCTTCCGTGATGGTTTTTTCCGGAATTACCGCTGACGGCAAAACTCCGCTGATTTTTGTGGATCCTGGAGGCAAAGTGAACCAAAGTATACTACATGGAGTAGATTTTGAAGTTGGGGGTGTTGCCCTGGGCCAATTCTCACTACGGAAACCGACCATGGACCTTCCAGCAAAACGGCGCCCCCGCTCATCGTGCCAAAGGGACTCAAGAGTGGTATCGCGCCAATTTTCCCGAGTTCATCTCGGCTGCTGATTGGCCTGCTTCCTCGCCCGACCTCAACCCGATGGACTATGCCGTGTGGATATATCTGACCGAGAAGGTCTCTTCTAAGAATTACCCAAGTATCAAAGCTCTGAAGACTGCGCTCATCAAGAAATGGGACGAAATCGACGACGACTACCTTCGTGCCGTGATCGATGCGTATCCGAAGAGACTGAAGGCCGCTATCAAAGCTAAAGGAAGACGTTTTGAAAACTATTCTTGAATTTTGTTTCTATATTGTATGAATAAAATTTGTTCCAAGTTTGGTGGTGTTTGGTTGACTTTTGAGAAAGTTATAACGTTTCAAACGCGTTTCAATATTTATTGGCCACCCTGTATTGATTTGGCCATTTTAAATCCGGACCGAACCGCTCCTACTCTCAACTTCTGATCACTTCAACCGAAGCATTGTTTTTTTCAACCAGAAGAAAATATTTAAAACCTCCGCCTCTTTTGGAAACTGGAAAAATTGAATTTGTTGAATGAGTATTATTTAAATATAGGGATGATTCGTAGCGGATCTATGAGGAGCATCAGTTTTCATTTCAAAAAAAGTTATTCAACTTAAAAGGAAGTTTTTCAAACACTGAAAACCTAGGCACAGGCGAATCGAGAAGGTACCATAATGTGTCCACAAAGATACCTCTCAAAATGGTTTGTGAAGGCTCCATAACGTGTCCATCGTGAGACCTCCGGCATACCTTTTAGCTATATCTGATCCATCTCGGAGGTACTTTAGAGTCTCTCTCAAGTCCATCTCATTTGGCTCAAAAGCCGGTATACTCGAAGTACCATCGTGAGACTTCAGAGCCTGCAATACACAGTGTTCCAAAAGAGACGGCGGCAAGCCAAAAAAAAGGTCGTCGCAATGGGGCGAAAACGCGAGTTTTTTCTAACGCAACGCGGTGCGGCGCGTGTCACCCCCACAAAATTTCATTCACTTTTAATACGGTTTTTTTTCTTTTTCTTGCGTATTTTACCATTCTTTCGTATTTTTTTACGTTGTATGTGTTCTTAAAACGTGTTTATCGCGTTTGCCAGAGATTTGAAGTGATTTTCGATTGTTCTCGTCACAGAAATTTGCATTGAAATGACATTTTTGATGACAACTTATTTCACATAAGATATTTCGTTTGTTTTTTTGTTTTAGAACTTTCAAATGGACTTTCTTAAGAGAAACGCTGTGAGATTTTTCTCAAAATTTTTTTTCCGAGGCAGTCTTCGACGAATTTATTCTTGAAAATGTCATTTTGGGTGACAACTTTATTCGTACAAGCTATTATGTATCTGTTTTTGTTTTAAAACGTTCAAATGGTATTTCTTAAGAGAAGTGCGCTTTTTTTCGAGCTTTTTTTCTCAATTTTTCCCTTTGGAAGTTCGATTTGACGAGTTTTCCTAAAAAAACGACATTTTGGGAGATATTTTGTTTTGCAAAAACTTTTTCGTCTCTTTCTTCATTTAAATTTGTTCGTTATAATTATATACACATTAAAAGTCTTTGAAAACTTGCGAGAACCTAGGAAAAACATCATTTAATGGTCTTTTTCCAACCACTAAATCCACAAAACTTGACTCTCATCCCCGCGCACCTATTGCAATAAACCGTGCCGCTGTTGCAGTCAGCCACGCCTACTGACCACAGCTGCCGCTCGTTTGGGAACACTGTGAATATACCTCTGAGGGTCTCGCGATACCCTTTTTCGATTCGCCTATGTAAATTCAAAAAATCTTTGGTGTGAACAAGTTAAGAAAGAAAGAAAACTTGAACCGATGGGTAATTTTATTTTTCTTGCTTCTCGGTTCGCATAATTGGCTATATATAACAGCGAATCTTTGCGGCTCTTTGTTTAGTTTCCATCACCTTTTGTGTCTATTGAAAATGAGAACAAAATCGTTTGTTTCATGAACTGATTTTGGTGATGTTTGGTATTTGGTGTTGTTTCATGAACTATTTGGTAATAGTTTCGAATTCATACTCGGGCGAAGTCGGAATGGTGGATAATGGCTGCTAAAAGGGAGAGGCTCAAAAAAGGCCGCAGAAAGGCAGCAAAAAGGCAGCGAAAGGCAGCAAAGAGACTCCCTTTAACGAGCCTTCCATTTTTCTGGGATTTTAAAGGCTCGAGAAATGGTGGAGAAAGGGAGAGGCAGCAAAAATGGTGCATAAGGGCTGAGAAAATGGAGCAAAAAGGCAGCAAAAAGAGAGCCTTCATCACCCTAAAAGGAACATTTCTATGGTCCTTCATGGACCCTCGGAGGGTCCTTCCGACTTTGCCTATGTATATCAGAGAACTTTTTACGGAGAAATTCCGATAATGGTATTATTTTAAAAAAATTACAGTATTCGTTTTTCTCTTAAGCAGGAAAAGGTGTAAATCAAAGAAAGCATTTTGAAAAAAATGAATTGAATAATCTCTTTCCATTTTTAACCGTAAAATCCCGAGAGCCGATGCCCTGGGTGGATTTACGCGATCAGGCCACGCCCATTTTTGCAAGAAATTGCGCGCTGCACCCCGCTTTGGAACGCTGTGCAATAAATTCGGAAAAAAACAAAAAAAAAACCACGCAACTTTCTCAAATCAAGCTTTATGAGCTTTTGGAAGTCAAAAAATAAAGTCGAGAGGAAAGTGACAAGAGAAGTCCAAGACTAGCCGCTTCAGGAGCCGGCACTGTCGTCCTCGTCGCAAACGTTTACGAGGAGGTCCTTGGAAAGGTCTTCGTTCACTTCCTGAACTCATTCACGCAAATTCTCCATCGCTCTCGGGATATTCACCGGAAATGAGACGGCTCTGATCCCGCACTCCTCATTCGATGCGTTGCCGTCTCCGCAATTGACTAGCCTGGCATCCAACTCGCTGTCGCTTTGAATGAGAACCGTTTGCATTTTAATACCGTCTTCACGAGCCTGAAAGTCGCCCCTTGTTTTTGAATCGACAAACCCCATGCAAAATTTGAGAAAAAGTGAATTTTTTATGCATCAAAGTTATTCTTCACATGCTCATTCAAACTCAAAAAAAAAAGGTGGGCATGCTATAAAGTACAGGCGTTTACAAAAATGCGACCGCTTTACTTGTGCTCCACTGCAAGTTAATAAAACACGGGCGTTTTTTTGAATTTTCATTATTTTTTTAAAAATTAAACGAAATTCTAAATTTTTTTCGAAAGCTTTCTGATCTGTTTAGTAGTTTCTTTCTTTTTTTATTTTTGATAGTACCTTTTATCAAACCATTTCTCAAGATTTATTTTGCCACGTAGCCAATTTCTTCCATGTTGTTTCCGGTTTATTACAGATTCATGAACTGTATAAAATCGTTTTCAAAGGCTGATGAGAAGCCTAAGTTGTTCAAGTAATTGAAGAAAAACTTATCATAATAAGTTCATAAACTTCGTCGTAGCACTTTTTTGAATAGGTTTTTTTCAAAAGGAAAGATAGGTAAAAACTACAAAATCTGTGAAAAAGTGCCAGAAAAAGGTAAAAAGGATACGATTAAGAAACGCCCGTATTTTATTAATTTGCAGTGGAGCACAAAAAAAAAGCGATCGCATCGGTCGCATTTTGTAAACGCCCGTACTTATAGCATGCCAAAAAAGTGATCTAGGAGAAATTTGAAATTCCAGTTTAGAAAAATCTTTCATTTGAAACGGCGATTGACAGGATGCCGTTAAGGATAATTTCACAATTAGGAAAAAAAAACTGAAATACCCACTTCTGCAGCGACGCGCGAAGCCAAGGGAACCTGAAAAAAAAAACCCTGATTTAAGCCAAGATGAGTCGAAAAAGCAGGCTAACATATATAATACTCAACCACGCGCAAATGGGATTTGCGTTCTTTTTTCGAGAATCGACAAAAAGTATGTTCAGATTTTGAATGTCAAGCAGCAAACTCCGCCCCCAACAACGCTCTGTGGATGGCTCGCTCTCTGATTGGTTCTAAATGCGCTAAAGGGGCGGAGTTTGAGCGATGACTTGACATTAACAGACTATTTTCGATTAGCGAAACTTTATACTTTTTACAGATATATCAGAAGGTAAACTATTGTTATACGTGTGTCTACAACCAGAATATATTTCTACCTGTTATAGTCTATCTACCAAGACTTGGAATTTCACCAAACGACATTCCGCTGTTCCGCTGCGTGCTCGGCCGCGCCTTTAATTTTTCATTTTATTTAAGAGCTCGACCAACATGTGTTGCCAGTGGAACAGTTTATCTATCAGAAATGAGAACCAATTCAAAGCGAGACCGAGGCTCGCAAAGACGCTTCGCGATGCAGCGGAACAGCGGAATGTCGTTCGGTGAAATTCCAAGTCTTGGCACACAAACTATAGCTCACCTTTGTTACTGTTGACCTACTAGAATTGACAGACATAACAATTAGTTTCATGAGAAAGCCTTATACTGAACCGCCTCGGCCAGTAATTATCAGAATATAACATGTTTTCGAAATCAAAATTTTCTCTTATGTACATAAGACAAAACGGGATCCGGCTGAGAAGCCGCGAACTATTACAACTTTTTTTTTTCATTTTTAAGACCTTTGTTTTTTGCGATTTTGTGAAGGAAAATTTCAAAAGTATGATAGCTTTTCTTCTACTGGTTGACCGTCTAGCGCGGAACACGCTGTAAATAATGTGTGAAAGACTTTTTCGGAGCCTATTTCGCTAGGCTGCTTCTTCATATATATTCTTTGCCAACTTAACTTGTCACGATTTTTGTACTCCTCCTAGCTACCGAATCGTTCCGTTCAAAGCGCGCGGCCTGTTCCTCTGCATTCCGCCTAGAATTTGCGTTATGTTAAAGGTGCATGCAGAAGAATGGCGCGCATCGAAGGAAAGGGTTCTGTAACTCAGAGGAAAACGAAATCGTGACAAGATAGTGAATCAACTATACTTTATGTTTCTCAAGACTATGCGTTTTTCGGATACTTTTCACCAACATCGTCCGGAACTCCATCTGTGATGAGGATCATGTGCATCGGAGATTTCGGCCTGTTCTTTAGCAATTTCTGAAAATAAATTCCGTAAACTTGTATCCAACAAGCAGGTTTGGCTTTGCGAGCACCTACAGTACCGCTCAAAAGTCTATTAAGTTTTTGGTTTTTTTGGGGATATCTCAGCGAGTACTTATCCGATTTATATATAACTTTCAGGGATTATGTAAAAATATACTTTGAAACATATACGGTATACAAAGACATGTCCGCAATGACTGTGACGCGTTTTAGGCATTTTTTTATTGAATTCCATTTTTTTGTTTTTTTATGCTTTTTATTTTTTTATTTATTTTTTTATTAAATTTTTTTAAAAATTAATAATGTTGCCATATGATTTTTTTCATGTTTTCAGACATGGGAAGAACCTTTGGAAAAAAGAATTTGACTGATAACGACAAAAGAGCCATCGTTGTGGGTCGTCAAAATGGACTGACCATGATGACGTTGGCAGGAATGTTCGGCGTGACAGAGGCGGGCATTTCTCAGTTCCTAAAGCGTCAGAAAGCTCAAGATGGCTCTACTAACAGCCAACGCACTGGAAGACCACGTGTCACTGATCGTAATGACGATAGGAACATTTTGAAGACGTCTAGAACCAATCCAAGACTCACCGCCCCTGCGATCAGACGGGAAGTTTTCTTGAATTCGCCATCTCCGCCATCCGTCTCGACCGTGAAACGACGTCTGAATGCTGCTGGAATCATGGGAAGACGTCCAGTGAAGAAACCGCTGATTTCTGAAAAAGAATCGAGTCGCCAGGGTGAAGTGGGCGAAGGAGCATCTCAACTGGACCCGTCAAGACTGGAACAAGATTCTGTCGTCCGACGAAATCAAGTTCCTCCTCTTCGGAAGTGACGGAATTCAATGAGTTCGTAGACCAATTGGGTCCAGATATCATCCGAAATACCAATTACCCTTTGTGAAACATGGTGGAGGACCGTTTCGTCGGACGACAGAATCTTGTTCCAGTCTTGACGGGTCCAGTTGAGATGCTCCTTCGCCCACTTCACCCTGGCGACTCGATTCTTTTCAGAAATCAGCGGTTTGTTCACTGGACGTCTTCCCATGATTCCAGCAGCATTCAGACGTTGTTTCACGGTCGAGACGGATGGCGGAGATGGCGAATTCAAGCAAACTTCCCGTCTGATCGCAGGGACGCTGAGTCTTGGATCGGTTCTAGACGTCTTCAAAAATGTTTCTATCGTCATTACCATCAGTGACACGTGATCTTCCAGTGCGTTGGCTCTTAGTAGAGCCATCTTGAGCTTTCTGACGCTTTAGGAACTGAGAAATGCACGCCTCTGTCCCTGCCGAACATTCCTGCCAACGACATCATGGTCAGTCCATTTTGACGACCCACAACGATGGCTCTTTTGTCGTTATCAGTCAAATCCTTTTTTTCAGAGGTTCTTCCTATGTCTGAAAAACATGAAAAAATATATGGCAACATTATTACTTTTTAAAAAAATTTAATAGAAATAAATAAAAAAATAAAAAGCATAAAAAAACAAAAAAATTGAATTCGAAAAAAATTCCTAAAAACGCGTCGCAGTGACTGCGAACATGTATTTGTATACCGTATATGTTTCAAAGTATATTTTACATAATCCCTGAAAGTTATATATAAATCGGATGAGTACTCGCTGAGATATCCTCAAAAAACCAAAACTTAATAGACTTTTGAGCGGTACTGTATAGTCGATGTGCCACAAGTTGAAATTTCATGGAACGACACTCCGCTGTTTCGATTTGTGCGGTAGCGCGCATTGTGCGAAATTGCCAACCTCGGCCACGCTAATTTTTTTGGTTTTAATTCTAATTTTGATAGTTTTTAATTGTTTTATTTCTTTAAAACGTATTAATATTGTTAAAAAAGGATTGCGTAGTACAAAAGTAAACGAAAGAATTTTCCTGTTTGTTGCAATGGTTAATGGATTTTTTCAGAAAGTGAGTGGCTTATAAAACGAAGACGTGTGCGCACTATGAAATAGAGAGATCGTTTTCGGTAAATATAAGGTTTTTCACTGCTTATTTATCCCCTGGTTGAATTATTGGCATTCCGAAAAACTTTATTCATCCATTGCACTGCCAAAAAGTTCATAAAACTAAAAAATTATCGAAGAAAATGTATTTGAAAACTGGAGTGTAGGACAAAAGCGCCGATTCCAAGAGCGCCGTTCAAATTGAGCGCCAGTGCGCAATGCGCCATCACGTGTATGCGCCGTGTATGCAGACGCCGCTTTCTTTTGCGCCGAGTCCGTTTGCGCCAAATCGTTTTGCGTCGTTATTTTAAACTTTTATTTTTTCGCTCTTTTTCTATTATTTTTCAATAATTGTTTACTACACATTCATATACGACTCGAGAAATTTTCGCGCCATCAGTTAATGATGAGTTTTCGGAACACTTTGGCCCAGGTAAAATATTTTTTCCCCTTTTTTCTTTTCAAAGTACAAATAAAAAAAGCAAATATAATCCCCTGATTTCGAAAAATATAAAAAACGAAAGGATTAGAGAATGGATAAAAAAATTATTGCCTGAAACGACCTGATGAGTGGTGTGGTCGCAACTTTTCTGCGTAAGGAAAGGCACAGTTTCGAATCTAGCAGACGTGAAACAGCAGAAATTCGTTTTTCGTAACGTAAAACTCATTTTCTTGAAACAATAGTTCGATTTTTTTTCGAAAATGTGGCATAAAATTCCACATTAACAGATGGCGCGAAAAATATTCGAGTTGAGATTGAATGTGTACTACACAATTACTAAACAATGATAGAAAAAGAGCGAAAAAATAAAAGTTAAAAATGACGGCGCAAAATGATCTGGCGCAAACGGACTCGGCGCAAAAGAAAGCGGCGTCTGCATACAAGTCGCATACACGCGACGGCGCATTGCGGACTGCCGCTCAATTTGAACGGCGCTCTTGGAATCGGCGCTTTTGTCCTACACTCGAAAACTGCAAATTATAAAATGGGAAAGCGTGACCGAGATCCGCTAAGGCATATATTCTTCACGGCCACAAAGACACCGAGCGGAGTGTCCATGAAATTTCAACTCGTGGCACATCGACTATACAAGGTTTTGAAAAAGAAACACCATCTGTTTCTGATTGCGCTTTCAAAATTATTTCGACATTCTGAAAAAAGCCGCCAAAGAGTGAAAAAGATAACTAAATGGAGATCGAGTCAGAGGTGACTTTGAAATTCGCGGCAGATATACACAATTATTGAACAAAGTCCGAATGGTGTATAATGACCGATGAAAGGGGGGAAAGGCTGCAGAAAGGCAGCAAAAAGAGTCCCCTTTTTGAGCCTTTCATTTTTCCTAGATATTCAAGAAATGGTGGAAAAAGAGAGAGAGGCAGCAAAAATGGTGCATAACAGCCGATGAATTGCCCAAAAAGGCAGCAAAAAAGAAAGCTCAGTTACCCTAAAAGGAAAATTTCTGACGAGCCTTTTCCGACTCTATTTTCATAAAAATGTTTGTAAGATCCACGCTTTTTCGTTTACAAAGAGAAGCAGATTACAATGTAAGAATGGAAACAAACCATCATACTCTTGTGCGTTTCTTCTATAGCTCCAGCGGTATTGGTTGTTCCCTTAGTATAGAAAAATTTCGTGCGAATTTCCTGTACGGCCGCATTAACGTCCGACCTTTTGGAGAAGTCTTCAGATGTGACATGGTTGGAAAATTGTGTCAGGATAATATAATTGCCAAATGTTGCTCTGTACAATGATTGCACGAGTGGTATGATCTGAATACTTTGATTATCAAATTTCATCTTTCATGGTCTAATTCACAGCCTGCAAGACCGGAAATGGTTGTTACTAATAAAAATCCGGCATGCTGGAAAGGTCACTTTTTTATGATGCCTATTCTTTCAAGTTTTCAAAATGTGTTTTTGACGTTTTTTGGGCATGGGAACATATATTTAAAAAAAACAGTACCGACTTTTCCATCCAACATGCCCCTATATTTGATGATCAGAAAACTTTTTTCCATACTTTTTGAAAGGAGACGGTAAAAAAAAATTTTGATTGCTGAGAAGGGATCATTGAAAAGTGACAGAAAAGAAAATACTTGATCGTCATAATCACGTTTGGCGATTGATCCGGAAGTATCGAAAACGACACCAACAATCAATTTCAACTTCTTCATTTCGCAGGACAAACACTTGATACCCTGCAAAAAAGGGAAGAATGAAAATGAAGAAGCCAACATTTTTTTCTCTTTTCTATTCTACTTTTTCTTGAGTGAAATCGCCAAAAAGCTCAAATCTGCTTTTCGCGGATGCTTTTAAAAAAAGATAAAAAACCCAATTTTTTTCACAGACTGCGATATAAATACGACAAAAAACCGTGAACCTTTAAATTCTACAAAAACTCAATACTTCTCTTTGATTTCTTTTTCCTGAAAAGCAGACTTGTGCGTCAAGGTGGACGGCCTGGATCGGGTCGACCCGGGCTTTTTAACTTTATTCTTTGCGAAGAAGCCTGCGCGGGCTTGGGCCAGGCCAGTCTTCGGATGAAGTCTTTCAATTCGAAGACTGGCCATTCCGTGTATTTTCTTCACTCGAAGTGGTAGCTCTCTCAATCGGCCGAGGCTACCCTAGAGTGTACACGGCGTCCGTGCCCGAGCCCCACCATCACCGCCGTGCCCGTACCCGCGAAACTGAGGGATCTACTTGTGGGAGAACGAGGCGAAGTACCGTAAGACCATGCTTTCAATTCAATCGAATACACGTTTTGACCACTTTTTCGCCAAAGGCGGTGTTGGTACCACTCCAAAGAGCAATTTTTACACGGCCTAGCCGATTCCATCTGACTGTATTAACCAATGAATAATAATTAATAGATTGATCAAAGAATTTTTAATTTCTACCAGTTGAACCATATTTTCTAATTTAGAGAATTGAAGACCCCACTTTTTCTCTTTGCCATTTACCATATTTTGCTAATTAACTAATAAAGCATTATTAGAAACGAGGCTCACAAAGAAACGCACAAAAAGCATCCCAAACTCAAAAAACACTCAAACTGCAGCGATTCCATCATACATCGGCTACACCCCGCCCCCGCACGAAAAAAAAAAGATTTTAAATGTACTGAAATAGGCCGGACCCCGGGGTAGGATGCAGTCGGCGTAAGATTTCCATGCGAAAAACCGAATAAACAAGGGTTTTTTGAATGAAATTGAAAAACCTCTATAGAAACTTAAGCTTTTGGGTCTAAGGGGTCAAACCCACTTTAGGGACCACTTTTTCGTTTCTATATGGGCTGTTATTCCCCGTAACCCCTATAGGGACTACTCTGGAATTCCTAAGTTCTATCAGCATCTAAGCTAATACAGAGCCGCTAGAGTCATCAAGGCCGGGCCGGGCTTAGAAAATAGTCGAATCTGATTTTACACGAGGTCCGTGAGACTTCTCGTTGGCGTCCGTGTAGCCAGGCTTGCATTTGCACTTTCCGTCGTAGAAAATTGCGCGTTTGCTACACGCGCTTATTGCGGAATCCTCCGAAGCTGAACAAGAAGTACTGTAAAGGTGTTAGCTGATCGAAACTCACCAGTAGCACAGATCAATCGGGCTTGGACGACCGGAATCGATTCGAAGAATTGCTCCTGTCTGAACATTTTCTCGATTTAGTATTCGTGTCACGGGATAATGTTATATTTTTGCTAGACAACGTAGTTGTTGAAGTAAAATATTTATTATATCTAATACGTAGAAACGATCACATAGCTTATAGCTGTTTGCCCTTATGGTCTGAACTTTAAATTCGGCGTATACGTGATCTATCAGATCGCGTGAGCCGATCTCACGAGCTTTGCGTAGTGAGACTCATTCCCAGCTGTTCAAAGCTCTTCGTTCCTTACGCGTACTCTTTACCAGATATACTTAATGAACTAGCCGGGTTCCCGTCACCTTGGTAAACCATTGCGGTTTGCCTGTCTAGCGCAAAGGAGATGTTTTCAAACTTTTCTCAGTTATGAGAATTTATGAAAGTGCGCCTGCCCACTTTTTCTCTCGTGGTGTGACCGGTACTGTATCCCTTTTCCTTGAACCTTGAGCCTTTGTTCCTGGCGTTCAAACTCTTGGAACCCATTTCGAACGATTTCAATGGCAATTTAATGCCTGCTCCAAGCCGATGTATGGCTGAGGATCGCTCGAGCTGACCCACTTCTAAGCCTCAATGTCCGGGCGGGATCAAGTGAACCTTTTTAAGCTGTATCTTTCGAAGGTCACTGGGTGGGATATCTGATCGTTTCTACGTATTAGGATATAATAAATATTTTACTTCAACAACTACGTTGTCTAGCAAAAATATAACATTATATTCCAAATACTACGAAACGATCACATAGCTAGTTTAAAAGCAACATTGAGGCTGTGGCTCTTAAAGCTTCGACAGATGTGCTCGCGAGCATCGATCGGACCGAGGATTTATCCACCATTGAAGATCTTGTTTAGAAAAACCCTTCCTTGTCGCGATTCTCATCTCCATGGTTCGGAGATCATCCGTCAGTACTAGCTATCGACGTGTATAAAGCCTTTTACTGGCTTATCCGCTTATACCCTCTGCCTCGAGCAACGTACATGTGTATTTGTTGATGAGTCCTGTCTTTGGACTCGTTGGGTATGTACTGCGGAAATGTTCCTTCTCCATGAGAACTGCTCCTGGTTAAGCAGAAATTGTACGTTTTCGAGACCAGTGATTTTAGGTAAAGCTTTTTCTCTTCTTTGAACCTTTTCGTTCGGAGATTGCCTTCAGTTGTATACCTCCAACTTTTACCTAACTTCCATTTCTGAAGCTGGCAGCGGCTCAACCCTCTTCTTTGGTCATGAGGTGGTCTAGCTTCCTTGGAATGGCTCCCACGATCCTTCACGCCTTTCTAGCGTATACAGCATCATCGCTCCTTTCCTGGAAGCTGCTGATTTCGATACCTCATTCAACCCATGAACCACACAATGGTTCGGATTCCGGGGAATATACAATTTGATGCAAATTGTTGGGTTTCGAAAGATCTTTGGAACTTTTAACACTGTCTCTCTGCCAGAGTGGACTACGACCCGCTCTCTACGCATGTATTATGCCACGTCGCGATGATCATTACTTATTCATCGTGGAGAGCTGGTGATCCGAATCAGATCCGAGCGTAAGTTTGCGCATTTTGACTCTTTCTACCTAATGAGTAGATCCTCATTATTTTAGGTAGGCAAACTTGTTTCTCAAGGCATCTTCATACTGTCTGTCAGTATTCTGGCCTGTGCACTCTCGGAACTCTGATTGTTCTCTGCTAACCTCTTCTTGACCAGATCGCTGATACGTCAGCTATACTTGTGAGCTCAAGCTTTCCTGGCTCATGTAGATGAGGCTGAGGCTGTCTCCTTCCGTTGACTAAACTTCAACATTTGCGGAGAAAAGGGACATACCAAACCATCATTTACTCTTGTAATGCAGTAACCGGTTGGTCTAGCCATCTATGAGTGATTGAGATCGATCTCCTGGCTTTATCCCTGGACGTCTCTATGAGCGTCTGTGTCACCTTGTCAGTGATGAGGTAACTTTGGCATGCTAGATCTATTCAGACCTGACGTCTTTGAATCTTGCCGAAGGATCAAGTTCCAACTTTGCTAGTTGTTCTTTGATTCAGATCCACGAAGCCTCCATTTTTAGTCGGCTGAGTGGAACAGCTCTGTGTACAACTCTTTTTCCCTCTCATTTTCTTTCCTTGAGTTTCGGGTTCTTGCTTGCTCGCATACAGAGTTGAGCCACAGTTCCTTTCTCATAGCCTGGTTTCCAGATTTTCTGGAGCTGAGAGTCCAATACCTCTCGTTCCTGAGGGCGATTGTCGATCATTGACAGATTGAGCCTCATCATTAACCGGGTGAATTCGCTTTGTAGGAACTGGAATGGACTGCGGATTAGATCCTTCATATGGAAGTGATAATTTTCTTCGCTGTGTAGCGGCCTCTCGAATCGGTTTTCCGTCTACCTCTCCGATGCCAAGCATCGAATCAGGCTTGAATGACGGTGATCTGAGGTATCACTATCGATCTGATGCCATCGCCGGGAAGGTGTACATCCGCCAGATATTCGAGGCTTTCCAGCTTTCTGTATTGGAATTTTCTCGAACAGGTATTCGCTGTTTCTGGTCCTTCTGATGTCTTCTCAGCTATTTCTGAGCTATCTCGCCTTGGATTTTCTCCTGTCGCATTTTTCTAGCTTTCGGAGCTTGCGAAACTGGCAAGATGTCGAACTGTTGACTAGCCATGGACGAGAATCACTTCTCTACTGGCGGTCGGCTTTCGAGGCCTTTAATCATTGATCTCAATGATTGTCTATGAAATCCACCGTTCTGTGATCCAGAACCATTATAGCTCGGATTTCTTTTACAGTTCGTCGACATGAGCTCATGGAGGAGGTCGAAAGCAACTCGACTCTTCTATGTTTGAACCCTCACTCGTTTGGTGAAACAGGTTCTTTTTTTCCCGATGATCTCCCAGCATGAGGTTGTGAACACTCGTGATAATCGAGAAACCATCAGGGTTCGTGCTCGGATCAAATAGTTGACCAGGACGGAGGGTAACTCGTTCTTCCTCTAATGGCTCGGGAGCTTTTAGTCTTTGCGTTTGCCCGGCCTCGTGAATAGGCGTTCACGATGCTGAACTTTGGGAGTCCTTTGCTTTGGGACATTTCATCTGTCCCAAAAGGATAATGGATCTCCTTCTGGCCAGGAGTTCCTTGTATTGCCAATTTAATCGATAGAAGACGGGAATCGACAGCGATTTCGTTGACTATTCAATTGGAACTAACTTGTTCCCTATCGAGACGTTTGAGGTCTGTCAGTGGTGATGTACCGACTGACGTTCAGGGAAAAGGTCTTTTCCTCCGTCCTGAACTTCAATATCTCGGAATAGTTCGATTCAATCTATTCTATGTTGGCTTTATTTCTACCATTAGGAAAATTTTTTCCTCTTGGCGAGGTCGAGTGCTCGAAGCTTTCTCGTGCGTCGCGACTCTGCTTTAGTGCGATTTCCTGTCAACACGCTCCGTTTCTCTTGTTCGAGAAAAAATCCTTTCTTATGGATCGTATTGAAATGATTGACTTCTCTGAGGTATTTCGCTCCTATCTTCTAATGAAGAACGTTTAGAAACAAACGGAGCTTTCAGAAATTCGATAGATATCGTATCTTCCTCCTGCTCTAGGAACTGGCAAAGTAGCTTCTCTTTCCGCTACTGTGTTCGCCAGGTTCAAGGAATCTATCGTCTTTGACGACGAACCGCGTCGTGATTCTCTCGGTTATAGAGCTTATGCCATACTCTCCTCTATGCCTCATTTTGGATTATCTCCAAATCGACTAAAATCAGTCGGCATCATCCTTCTGTTCAGGAACTGGAGATACCGCTCTCTTTGTTGCGAGCGCGTATGTATCTCCTGGAGTTGGCAGCCCAGTTATGAACCTGGCTTATCATCAGCATATTTTACTGCTTTCCAGCATACCTCTGTGCTTCATTGCGGATACTTCTGCCTTGTATGTTATCCTCTTTCCTCATGGAATGTGGTTTCTGATGACCGCTTCTCACTCAGCGAGGATCGCAATGAAACTCCTCTGACGCCTTCTCTTCTCCGAGAAGTACTACACCGTCAGACAGAATCATGTTTCCAGAAATTTCAGCTTCTGGGGCACTATGATCAAAGTGCGTAGAATCCTTTGCGGATTTATGGATTGAATAATCTGCATTCTTTCATAGGATTCTAGTCGAACCCTGGTTTCTCAAGGTGACATGCATCTGGCTAGTTCAGGATTGCACTTCCTGTTCGCCAATCGCCTCGTGTCTGATATAGGCATAACCAACGGCTTCAGTTTGTTACTGGAAACCTCAACTGGTTTTTCCTCAGGTTGACAAACTTCTTTGTCCTTGCCTGATTCGTTCCCGAGGACCCGGATCTCGACGAAATTTACTTCGGAGTTCCAGGATTGGTCCTATTTGGGATCAACAGTTTCTTGTTGCTCTGGTCCGGGTAGTGACTCTGACTGTCAGTGAGACCCCGGGCCTTGGTTCCTTCACGGATCCACTTTCGCTTAATTTACGGATATCAGTCTCCGTTGGTTTAAGCGCGGTCCCTGTGGGTTGTGTATCACAGGGCCTCTGACCTCGGTTCCATGTTGGATCCGATTTTCGGTTCGAACCAGGTGAACGAGATCTCCTGGTTCTCACCAGGATCCTGTCTGACTCCGACAGGACCCCGACCGATCTGATGATCAGTCGCGTCGACCGAAGAGCTTTGAACAGCTGGGAATGAGTCTCACTACGCAAAGCTCGCGAGATCGGCTCACGCGATCTGATAGATCACGTATACGCCGAATTTAAAGTTCAGACCATAAGGGCAAACAGCTATAAGCTATGTGATCGTTTCGTAGTATTTGGAATATAATCCTTCAACTACCGTTAACTTTTGGAACCCGTTAGGATTGAAACTGGATTCCTAAACAGGAATGAAATCAATAGAAGATTTTTTTAGCAATATAATTGAGAAAACTTCATTCGTTTCAAGACTTTTTGTGGAAAGGCTTAGGCTTAGGCTATCTTCACTCGAAGTGGTCGCTCTCATTCTGAGGCTTCCATCTGGAGCACGGTCTCCCTGCTCAAGCACAACATCAGCTATATTCTGAACTCGTCAAGGCGCAATTGGATGGATTACGCGCAGAAGGACGAGACGAAGGACCGTAAGACCTTTCTTTCAACTCTTTCGACTACACGTTTGGACTTCTAGCTCGACAAAGGCGGTTGTTCGTTATAGCTTTTAAAGTTCTTGTTCACCGCCTAGTCGATTACATCAGACTAAAAAAATAAATAATGAAAAATGATTTGAAAAATTCACTACTAGTTTCGAAAATCTCAAGCTTTTTATAAATTTTTTTACGTTCATGAAACAAAAACCTACTCTCTATGGAAAAATAACTCCGACACGCGGAGTAGCCGAGCAAGCGTCTCTGGGTCCCCTTTTTTTCCAATAGCTGTCCGGAAGAGGGTCGTCCTGAAACAATGAATTTAAATAAAACTGGAAATTGAAAAGAAAAAATTTTTGTGGGAGCAAAACAAACTTTTGATTAAAATTTCGTAAAAAACTAATTCATGATAAACAGTTCCCAGCTTCCAAGCTACGGAAAACAGAGCTTCCGAACATGAACTAAAATGTCAGAAATAAATCAAAACCAAGCTAGTGGAAAAAAAGATGAGAATAAGGCTCAAAACCCGGAAATGTCTGAGTATTTCAATCAGTCAGTGCTGCCGCTAGAGGGCTCACTAGAAATGCTCAGAAACTTCTGTGGCGCGTCCGGTTTGCGCAGGCTTGTGCGAGGGCCGGTCCGTCAACCTCTCGGCCCCCGGCCACTTCGCAAGCCCGGCCCGGGCCGTCGTTAGGGAGGCACAAATGGCCGGCCTGGCCCACAAAAACTCAATTTCTTTTCAAGTCGAATTTTCGCTTTACGAGAAAAAGTGGTATTTCTGCTTATTCATTCTGAGAGAGTTATTAGAAACTATGATTCAACATGTAAAAAAATAAGGTGGTATGAAAAAAACACCAGCGAAAATTCATACGGCGACTTTTCCGATTTTTTCGTATCGCTAGGGAACTTTCCGACGGATCCCTTTCCGACTTTTTCCCTCATGTTTTTCGGTTTATAAAACATTATAAAAATTTTTCCCTGTTTTTTTGTGTTTTATTCATGAACCAACTACCTACTTTATATAGGGAAATTTAAAAACGAAAAATTTTTTTATCGAGAAAAAAGTCGGAAAAAAAGATTCGTCGGAAAGGTGGCCGTCGGAAAGTTCCCTAGCAATATGAAAAATCGGAAAAAGTCGCCGTTTTAATTGTCGCTGGTCTTTTTCATACCACCAAAAAAATAATTTATCAGTGAAATTTTTTTCAAAATGTAATTTAAGATTTCTTTCGAGGCCCGGACTGGCTCGAGCCCACGCAGGCTTTTTTTC
The DNA here is from genome assembly GCA_904845305.1 of Caenorhabditis auriculariae. Lineage (NCBI taxonomy): Eukaryota > Metazoa > Nematoda > Chromadorea > Rhabditida > Rhabditidae > Caenorhabditis > Caenorhabditis auriculariae. The sequence goes on along the minus strand of CAJGYM010000189.1, from coordinate 30,339 downwards.
AAAGTTGTAGGCCCAAAATCCGGGCCGGGCCACCTAACCTGACGCACAAGCCTGGGTTTGCGTAACTGAGTTAGGAACTTCGGAGTGGTCCTTATAGGGGCCCTTGAAGAGTTCCATCTAGGGACCACTTTACCTCCCCTGATAGGAGCCACTAAAGCTTGCAAAAGTGGTCCCTATAAGGGGTTTGGTTAGTGGCCCCTCCCGTTCATACTCCTATCTAAATAATGAAGACAAACCGCCTGCAAAGGGTCGATGCCGGAAAACTGGCTCCGAGCAGCCCCGCCGCCATTGTGGCTGCAGTCTCTAGTTGCGCTGAAGTAAGGAAAGTTTATTCCGAATGCTTCTAAGTCCAAAAATTATCAACATCCTGGCATATAACTGAGAAATCACTACAAGAAAGGTCACTTTGGCCTTGAACTATCCATAAATTTTCTTTAAGACTCTCCGATGTCCTAATTCCACGAAACAATTTTTCGAGCTTTTGATATTCTAATCAGTATTCTGGCATTTTTCTGAAAAAAACACTCCAATCTCTCCAAGACTCTTCGATGGCCCAGATAAATCCCAGTGGAAAATTTTCGGGACATTTCTTTTCATGTTCGGGTTCAACACCAGAATTAAGCCACGCAACAAAATTAATATTCCAGTTAGTAAATGTTAGCACAGGTTTCTGGAATCATCTAGACGCTCAAAATCTTTGGCCGAGTTTATTATTGATTTGCCTTTCTCGTAAATTCTCCATATGGCTTTGGAAAAAAAGGATCTACTAGACGTTCAGAGCCTTTTGGTCAAGTTTCAAATAATAAGAACCTCGGAACAGTGGAGCGGAGGATCGGCGTGAGGGCGTACTTGATGTCGTTCTTTCTCATGAAATCCAACATATCTTTGGCATTTTTCGCGTTCGGAACGGCCGCGTAACAAGGCATGCCGAAAGACTCGCACAGTTTCTGAATACTTCTTTTCTTGTTGTTAGAACATCATACGTCGCATTGAAAAAAAAAGCTTTTATTCTTGAATGACTTTTGAAATCTTAAAAAAAAATTTAAAAATGTAAAATCTAACAAAACATAATTTTTATAGCGATGGTAACAAAAAATACTAACATGGCAAGTTGTTGATTTTTTTTTTACAAACTCGCTAAAACATTTTCTGAATGTCTAGATGAAGATTCTTCATACTTACACAAACTACTAGTTTTTGAGATGTGATTTTTCAAAGTTGCAAAATAAAAGTTTCAAGCCTAACTTTTCGAAATTCAAAATTAACTATCTTAAAAACTAAAAGCTGGCGCGGGTTCCGAATTCAATGGAACTTCATATAAACCTTCAGAATTTGTTTGAGCACAAATTCCAAGTCGCGAAAAAAAAAAATGGATGACCTCCTTGTGTGGTCTAATTCTGATATAAACGCGAATTTATAAAATACGAAAACTAGAAGTTTGCACAGGTAAGGACTATTCATCCAGATAGTTGAAGAGTATTTAAGCAAATCTTCAGAAAGTTTCAAGTCGCAAGGAAAAATGACTTTCCGTGTGAGAAATAATTCACGGCTGGCTTGAGTCATCGAAAAATGGCCCTGACACGATGACGAGATAGTGCCTGGCTCGTGCAGAGCGCAGACAGGCCACGCCTCCTCAACTTCCCCAGCTAGTCGTGAATCGGCTATAACCCCCACTTCATTTTCCGGGTCTTTTAAGCATTGATCAATGTAAAGAAGACCGCATATGTTCTGACTCTTCGAGTGATTTTGTAAGTTATAGCTACTTCACGGTCAGCTTGGGACGCTAAGGGGGCGTGTCCTGTCTGCGCTCTCCACGAGCCAGACGCTATCTCGTGCAGTATCGTGTCAGGGCCCTTTTTTCGATGGCTCAAGCCAGCCGTGAGTCAGCTATAAAAAGCTTCGGTCATTTATATTACATTTTTTTCAAATTTTTAAACCAATTGAATGTTTCTAAAAGCAATAATTTTCAAGTTTTTGTTGCATTTTTTTGAAACATGAACCCCGAGAGAGAAATTAAAATGATAAACTTTGCATTTTTCGTGAAGTTCCTCCGGGACTATCTGATCATTGTTTTGCGGATCCCTTTCGTATCTGGAAAAATTGAAGTACAATTCAGAAGAAGACAAGAAAAACGGAATAACCTAAACATGCTAGGAAACGAAATGAGCATCATCTTGTGGTACACATTGCTGTCGATGCCGATAGAATTAAGGACGTCGCTAGTTTCTTCGAAGCCTGAGTCGGCAGTTTGAATCTTTTTTTAAACCAAAAACAGCCTTATAGAAACATATAGAAACCACTTTAAGTAGAGATTACTGCAGCTTATGTCTCTAACTGACTGGAAACACCTATTTTTTAGATTCAAAAAAGAGCCAATCAGAGAAATAATCTAGGGGAGCAAACGTTTGAAAACTTGTTGATGAATTCCTTCTATTCGATCTTAGCGATCCGATAAAATTATTTCAACTTGAAAGGAGAAACGGTAAGGGATTCAGTTAACACACGGCGCAGACTTGTTCAACGCCATTCAAACACGAAGCAACGTTTTTGTTTACCAAAATAGAACAGGCGATAGCGGAATTCTCTCATTTTCGGCTTATCTTTTGAGCCTAACTTGAAAGACTAGGCACAGAGAAATGAATATTTTACTTCTCATACTGGGCGTCGGTTTGAACTTGCAGATGGCCATGGCCTTGACCGAGTTGGACACGTCGTAGAGAATCCTGTGGGCTCCGACTTCCCAAACGCCGGCCTGCGTGATGGCCATCAGCTGGTGCGTTTCGTTGCTACCGCCTGAACGCGAAGACGATGACCCCGAATCGATATGAAGTTCAGTTTTTGACTATATTACTCAAACCCAGGGCTGCTGACCAGCCTATTCACGAACTAAGAGACACCCCGTCAGCAGTTCTGCTTTAGACCTAACAACGTTTAAAAGGTTGAAAAACAATGAAACTTCAAGTCTTCGACACTGTCGATCGCCTTTTGCAGTACAGAAAGGGACACTTCTTTTTTTTTGGAATTCAAACCGGTGTTGATCGTGTTTCGCGGCCTTTTCCATTTGTACAGCACGTCCAAACTCGATTCCAACTCTCCATTCTTGTTCCTTCTGCCATCCACGTCCAGCCAAAGACCGTGCAGGTTGGTGAAAGCCGCTGAAAATCTTCGGATTACTTCTTTCCATCCCTTGCAAACCATAAATGTCCCGTTGAAGTCGACTGGAAGTCAATTTCAACAAGGTTCCATCCACTCCAGTCAAGTTTTTGCAAGCCGCGCGGGCTTGATGTTGGTAGATCAAGACGGAAGTTGCTCGGAAGCATTCGTGGTTGAGCTGGATATATCCATCGGGACACGTCGCTCTCACTTCTAGAATTTCAAACAACTCGATTCATTTTACGAATATTAATTCTGCTCCAGGCCTTTCAATGATTCTGGAACAAGAAAAAAAAGACCTGTAGTTAGGTTTTTTTTTAATAAATTGTATTAGAGCTCCTGTTCTATTTTTGCTCAGAAAGTATATTGGTCAAGAATAAGTTTGCAGAGTCATTCAACTAGTTAGGCCAAAATAAGGATATTAATCACATGAATTTATAGAATCATTCAATCGATTATCAGTAGCATGTCCATTTGCAATGTGGAAAATTTAGCAAATTAAATTTACTCGATGTCTTCTCTAACGAGCCTTCAATCTGGGATTTTTAAAGGCTCCAGAAATGATGGAAAAAAAGGGAGAGGTAGCATAAATGGTGTATAAGGGGGAATGGCGCAAAAAAGCAGCAAAAAAGGAACTTTTTTATGGAGCCTTTTTCCAGATTTTTCCAACTTTGCCTATGTTCGAAGGTTCCCGCATTTGGGAAGACTTCTTTACAATTTTTTGTCTATGATGTCAACTTTCTAACGGCTTTCAGTGAGAGAACTGGGAAAATCCGAAAACAGAGGTAGTTTCTGACAGGCGCACTCAATAATCCAGCCCTAGTTAAGAATGAGAGAGAGAGAGCCAGCAATTTGGGAGTTTTACCAAAGTCGCAGAGGGTCGGCCATCCAGTTTGTACCCCGACGACGTCAAAAGGAACCTTGTAGGCACACGCGTCTTCAGCTTCTTTCTCAAATGATTCTTTCAGTTGAATGGCCGTTATTCGAATAATACCTTAGTTTTAGATTCGAAACGGGCGTTGTATCCTTTGCAGGTTGGCGAACCCTTGGCCTAAAAATAATAATTTCAAATGCCAGAAGAAAAAAAACAACAGTTGTGGAATCTATCCATGTTCCCCCGGCAGTTACGCAGAAAATATACGACGATGTATCTGAAATCTTAAAGTACTTGGATAATAAGGGCTCTTTTTTCCTCTGCCGCCATAAGATATAGCTGATTCACGGCCAGCTTGGGACGCTCAGAGGGCGTGTCCTCCACGAGACAGGCGCTATCTCGTGCATTATCGTGTCAGGACCCTTTTTTCGATGGCTCAATCCAGCCGTGAATCAGCTATACTCCACCTTTCTTTTCATATTATGGAAATATCAATCAGTGCAATGAAATGGTTCACCGATTTTTTATTAGCTTCTTTTTCTGCGTAAAATTTCCAATGCTAACTTTTTGAGTTCTAGAAAGTTTAATCTTTTCAAAAAATTCATCCATCGATTTCCGACTATCCAAAAAAGCCCTCCATAAATTAAGAAAAAAAAGTGCACCTCCAGCAACAACAGCGAAGAAAGAAGCTGCGAAGATCCACGTCAGTAACATTGCAGCGCAGATAAATGTCCAACATGTCGGTTTTATCTATTTTATACTATACGTAATTTATTATTATTAAATAATTTTTTTCAAGATTTGATTTATTTTTTTAACACTTGAACATTAAAAATCTCCGAAATTTATTAATAATAATAAATTACGTATAGTATAAAAAGAGAGAAACATGTTGGACATTTATCTGCGCGGCAGTGCTACTGACGTAGATCTTTAGTATAATTTTCTTATAATTTCGTTTACATTTTTCAAAAGATTGAAGTCCTTTTCTTCACTAACAGTTACTCTCTTAGTACGCCATTTTTCGCAGAAATAGGTAGGAAAATGAAAAATTTTCCTCAATTTGAAGACGAGAATATTTCTTGGAATCTGTACAGTACAGTAAGAAGTCGCTCGAGCTCAGACGCAGCTCTGGAATGAGGAATGCAATTGAACTCCACAATCCCACAAAAACAAACTTCTGCCAAGCTAGAACTCGATGGCATTGAAGAGAGATAAAGCCAAATTGGAAAGTGGCGAGACTAACGATTTCACCGCCTCATTCAGATGCATCAGGACGCATTCGACAAGTCCGACCGCTCCAGCACCAATCGCTACTTTTCCTGACTCCAGTGATTTTTGAAGACTTGAAAAGCTAAAAACTATATCTGGGAAAAACCGCCTTATAAAAATTTGTCTAAACTGCGCTTTAAATAAGGGTTCCGACTAGGCGTGATTAGGAAACTGAAAAAACTAGGTGGTGGAAAGTTTAAAGGCTCGGTTTTTGTTTCTGTGTAGAGCGCCGTTTAGGGATAGTGGTAGATTTTTAATAGAATTTGAACAACGCATAGCACGTTTTTTCAAATTCAGCCGAGAAAATGAGAGTATACATGAAAAATTATCTAAACTTTACACCTCGTTCAACATATCCCAGACAGCCTGAACGCTCTGGGGACACGTTGGACGAGCTGAAAAGAAATAGATATCGGGATCGAATGTTAGTTTTGAAGAATTCAGAGTCAATTTCAATGATAATGTTGAGATTGTGTACCATAAAATACAGCCATAAGTAAATCAGTGTAAGCCACCCAAGAGCCGAGAACAGTTATAAAGCAGCCGTACGAAGCGCGGTGGCGTGTTAAACTGACGCGTTCGACCCCAACAAACTCACTGATAAAACCATCAATTTTTATCGACAAAAGCCACGACTACAGCAGCAGTTTTTTTTAGGTGGATTGAAAACTTTTATCAGTTTGTTCAGTTGATGATATTTGGCGAAACAAAGGGAAAAAGAAAAAAAAAAACCAAACTTTCAAAAATTATAGCTTTCAGAAAACAGTTTTAAAATGAAAATCTTCTCATTGAATAAAAAAAAAGCTGGATCGAAATTTGGAGACATTTAAATGTCTTTTTACAGCCTGTTGACTTGTACTTTTCAGCCATTTTTTAACAGTCGCAGCTCTTACAACTTTTTTTCATTTGAACTTCATTCATCTTATTTAGTACTCTAACCTTCACATCTCGAAAAATCAAGACGATTTCGAGTCTCGAAAAAATAGAAAAAAAAAACAATCTTTGTCTGAGTGAGTCTTTTGCTCAAGAAGATATATCAATATAAGTGTACAGTATGATGAAATACGTATACAGAACTAAAGAAAAAAATTGAATAGAAAAAAATAAAAAAAGTGTTCGAGGAAAAAAATTCAATATTTAACGACATTTTTTTATTACAAAAAAATCAATATTTTTAAAAAAATTGATCCCGAAAAATCCAACTTTAATAGCCACTTTTTACACGCACGATAACCACACAATTAGATGATTTAGACCTTTTTAAAAAAATGATGAAGCTGAATTTTATTAGAAAGAACCAACAAAACTACACCGAAAAAAATGTACGAAGAAAAAAATGAAATAATGAATATTTTTCGTCAAAAAAAAATAGACTTGCGGGCGAAATTGGTTTCGAAACGCTCAGACAAACTTCAAGGCGCATACAAGAGACGCCATTATAGATAGCACTCCCAAAAGTCTCCTCTTGGCGCATTCCGCGTGCGTGCGCGCGCCAATTCAAATTTCGTCTCTTGGACTAGATTTACAGGCTTCCAGTATATGGTTCTTTTTGTATAATTTTTCTTACTTATTCATTTCCAGTTTTCTTTTATTTAATATTGACTCATTTAGGGAATCTAACTTTATTTAAGAAAGTTTTTTTCTTGTTTTAGCGCCAATTCAAGTTTTCGCCTTCACTCACTTGCACAGGCAAATGGGGAAGGTACCATAATGTGCCCACAAATATACCTCTTAAAATGAATCTTGAATATTCCATAACGTGTCCATCATGAGACGTCGAGCATAAATTTTAGCTCTAGCTGCCCAGGGAATGGTCTCTGGTCGTAGTTGGATTTCAGAATGAGACACAGTTCACTAGATGAAGTTTTTCATGCTGTTTCCAAATCTGTTCTCAAAAAATGCCGCGCAGGTCCGTGAAAAAAGTTTTTTTTTGGAAACGTTTTTGAGCGGAGATACGATTTTTCAAAGCTCCTCGCATGATAAGGAAATGTGCTGCTGAAAATTCATTTTTCGTTTCTCATGAGCGAATGGAGAACAACGTGTACAGCTTATACAAATTTCAAAAAGAAGTCTGAAAAACAGAATGAATAAAAATTAGAAAAACCGAAGTGACTAAAAAAATAATAATAATAAAAAAACCTGGGAAGCATTTCCAGGCTACTCGGTAGCAATCAAAAAAATTTCAGGTACTCTGCCCGTATATCCAGTTATCATAGATATGATACCCGGGTAAAAATTAATTGGAAGTATTTTTTTAATGCAAGAAAAAAATTATACAAAAAAAGAACCATATACTGGAAGCCTGTAAATCTAGTTCAAGAGACAAAATTTGAATTGGCGCGCGCACGCACGCGGAATGCGCTAAGAGGAGACTTTTTGGGGAGTGCTATCTATAATGGCGTCTGCATACAAGATTTAAGGTTTGGATTTCATTTTTTTTTTTTCGGATTTTGTTCATCGTATCCAATTTTATCGTTCAGTGTGTATTTGTGATTTTTGCTGAAACTTTTTCTATCGGCGCTTTATTTACAAATAAGTGAGAAATGAGTTTAAACTTGTAGACTTGTAGATTTTTTTTACATTTTAGAACTGTTTCAATGTCGAAGAATATTTCATTCATTGATTATGGATCATTTCTAGGTACTCAACCTACATTATCATCTATTTAACAGATATTTTTTTCGAACATTACCAGCTTTTATCGCTGCAAGCAACCTTTCCCGGGTGGTGACTGTTATGGCGCGACCTTGAGTCAGAGCTCAGAAAGGTGTTGCGCAACTTGGGCAAGGTCGCTTTTACTGCAAATCCCCATTTACGCAATCGTCACCGTTTTGTATCAAAAACACCGACAAATTGGTTTCTGAGATTGTCATTTTAAGTGAAAGTTTCAGTTGAACATTTAGGAATGAAAAAAAGAAATCTTCAATCTCGCGAGTGCGACGAAAAATAAAGTTTTTCTTAATCTAGTTTAAAATCCGATCATCATATTTTTGTTTTTTTTACTTCTTTTCTTTTTCTCAAAAATGTGTTTTTTTTTCCGAATAAGATGAATATTTTAAAAACCTAATGATTTCTAATTACACATTTTGGAAGCATCGATCAAAACTTTGGATTGATGGGTCCGCCAAGATGACGTCACACCTTGCACCCCCGAATTAGGAGGATTCGAGGGCGGGAGTCAGAGGCCACGCCTACTTCCTGGCTGTTGCTGAACTCCTCCGAGTCTGTATTTATTTACAGTAAACTTATTCATCATTTGTTGATGTTTTGGAATAAATATATTTTCAGAAATGCAGAGTCTACACCGGGTATTGGCCGTATTACAGGTACAGTTTGCGATTTCTATTTTATATGGTAATAAAAAAGAATAGTCTTAAATTCTCTTCGCGCTGCTTTTCGAATTGAAAAAAAGCCTTAAAATTTAAAATTTAAACTTTCTTATATGTTGGAGGTTCGCCTCGTCGTTTTATTTTGGCTGAACAGTATTTTAAAAACGCCCTAGCTTTAATTTAGCTTTGAAAGATGTACACTTTTGCTTTCTAGAAGAAATATAAAGTCCGAACGCTTGTAATTTTTGACCACAGGGAAGGAACTGACAGTTTTTGGCGTCATTGAGCAGCAATGATTTTGATAATAAGCAAAAAGCGCAGTTTTTCCGACGTTTTTGGTATCAGAATTTTCTAAATTTTCGCCAAGTTTCGACCGGAGCCCTTTTCTCGATTCCTAATGAGCAATATCTCGTAATTTTTCGTTTTAGAACAGAGCCTGTAGTCTTGAACGTTTACGCAGCGTAAATGTGACCTCGTGAATGATTTTGAAGCAATCTTTAACCTTGAATCTTTCTTTTTTCATTTTTCCTTTTGAATCTTGAAGCAATCTTGAATTTTTTTCACGGATCTGAGAACATTTTGAGCTAGAAGGTTTGAATAAAAATATAAAACGATAGGCTTTTCATTCAATTTGACGCTGCATAGATGTAAATGAACCTTGTTTAAAAAAATCTATTTTTCAAAAATTTTTGGGTGGTATGAAGGAAAAAAACCCTCGTTTTTTGAACGGCGACTTTTTCGATTGTTTCAGTTTCCGACTATTTCCCTAATATTTTTTTTTCGGTTTATAAAATATCTATCAGCATTTTTTTATCCTTTTTCATTGTGTTTTTAATCAGGAATCAACTACTTATTTTATATAGGAAACTTTAAAGATTATCAAGAAAAAAAATTTTTTAGCGATAAGAAAAAATCGGAAAAGTCGCCGTTCAAAATTTTCATACTACCAAGTTTTGATTTGTTTATGGTCTCAGTTTCGATCCGAGAAATCTTCGTTCTCACTGGTCGTGTACATAGAATAGCACACAACATTTGGCGCATCCGTGGCCTTGGCACAACAAAACCTCCTTCACAAGTGTCGGTTCCCGCGGGTTCAATTTGTGTGTTGAATTGAATCGAGCCTCCGTTTTCCAGGAAAATAATAATTAGAAAGTTTCTCCGAACAAATAATCTATCGGCTTTCAATTCCAAAGTTTCATGTTCCATTTGACCGAAGTGAAAAAAAAGACAAACGGCTCAATTTTTTTTTCGATTGACCCCAAAACCGCATTCGCAGGCACTTTCTTCATTCCTTGGGTTATTATTACATTGAATCGCGACTGTAATTAGAACCTCGAGAAAATGAAAGAGTTATTCGTAAAGTTTGAGCCGGAAAACTCGAAGGAGAGTGGAGAAAAAGAGTCAATTTTTTGATTTTTTCGAATTTTTTTTCGTTCATTAAACCATTAGAAAAATTGTTATATTGAGAAATAAAAAGTTTTTTTTCAAACAGAAGCCTAATGAATGAAGTAAAAAAAAAGCCTGAAAGACAAAATTATTCAGATTTTGTCTTTGAAGGCATAGGGGCAATAAAAACAGGAATTAAAATTAAAAAGGAAAAAAAGTTCATTGCGAATCGAACGGTGTATTCAAAAAGTCAATGATATGACTATTTTTGAAGAAAAACGCGATTTTATCTTCTCGCCTCTTAATTTTGAAAGATGCTTTCACCTGAAACCCGGTTTTTTACTGCCCCTATGCCTTAAAAAGCGTTGAAAAGGATGACAAAATTCAAAAAAAGTAAATGTTTCAAAAATGATTTTCTCGTTTATTTTCTCTGCTTTATTTCAAGAGTGAATTTTCTACTCCCAGAGCATTTTTGTTTCATATTCTCAATAGGAAATAATTTTGTTTTTTTTTCAGTAGTTTTGAGAAGAAATCTCTATAACTTTTATAAAAAAATTTTTCAGTTCCTTCTCCTCACCAATGCAAAAACCATCGACAACCGGCTCGTTGGTATCAAAAATATATATAACCCAAGAAAAAGTTTTTCTTAAAGGTCTACCCAAAGTCGAATGCGGATCGAGTAAAATCTCATTCAGTGCGGAAACGGAAGAAGTTTTCGAAGGGCAGGTGGATTTTCCTGGAATTTTCTTGTAAAATCAATATTTTCAGCTGTATATCAAAGGATACCGACGTTTTGAGGAATGCTACACTTTATTCGAATCTTCCGAAAATACCATAAATCCATCTTTTTCATTGCCATTGAGTAAATTGGCCGCCTGTGGGATTGATATGCAGAGAAAAGTTGGTGATTTACTTTGTTAATGATATTTATTTTCAGGCAGAACAAAAATAAAAATGTACTGGATTGAATTTGATGAAGAAAAATTGGCACTTAAGCCAGTCTAATTTTCCTGCAGTTATATTTAAAAGTAGAACAGTTTAGGCAAGTTTAGAGATTCTTAGTCTGAGAATAGATACAACTATTATTTAGCATGATTCCAACCAGAGAAAAAATAATAAATTTTTCAAATAAATCTCAAGAAACGATTCTTTTCTGAAGCTTCCACTGGAAATTCCAGTAATAATACCAGAATGTTCACAGAGTCGCTAGAAACTTCAAAAATCACGTAGTTTATAGGCAAAGTAAGAAAGGGGTGAAAAAGGCTCGAGAAATGTTCCTTTTAAGTGGCCAAAGGTTACTGTTTTGCTGCCTTTTTGCGCCATTTTCTCGGCCCTTATGCACCATTTTTGCTCTCCTTTCCCAAAAAGTCATCGCGAGATTTCATCAATGTTTTTATTAAATTCAATGGAAGTCATTTATCCCCTAATGAACGAAAGAAGCACTGAATAAAAGGAGAGAAATGAAGAAAAGTATATGGTTTGAAACGTATGTAGGCGGGTCAGTACTTGATGTGATATGTTAGAAATGACTGAAACGTGTTTTTTGAAATTTAAAGGTGTTAGAATCGAGGGTTTAGAGATTTCGAGATTTTCAAACTGGTTCAAAGTAAGGAGAAGCACTGTTTCTAACCGTATTTGTAAGTTTCTTAAGGTGGAAAAGCGGGAAAAAATCGCCATACATAGGTAAAGTCGGAAGAACCCTTCACAGGCCCTTTGAGCATCCGTCTGTTTCCATTAATTGTTCCTAAACGGGTGGCAAAGGTTCCCTTTTTACTGCCTTTTTGCGTCCTTTCATCGGCCTTCATCCACCCTTTTTGGACCCTTTTGAGAAATAAATTTTTTGTAAATTAAGAATAATCTTTACAAGTGACTGTGTATGAACCACAAAATGCTAAAGTAATAAATTCGGAAATCATCAATAGCAGAAACTTTCAGAACCCTTTTGCACCCTCACCCTTTCTTCACCCTTTTTGCGGCCTCTCCCTTTTTTCGCCCTTTTATGACTCTTTTTAGCCCACCAAAAATGAAAGGCTCAATAAAGGCCGTAAAAAGGGACCTTTTTAGCGGCCATTTTGCAGTCACTTCCTTTTTGCACCCGTTTTCCGCACTTCCGACTTTGGCAGTGTATAAATGTTCCTGTTTTGCTGCCTTTTTGAGCCATTCCATCGGCTGTTATGCACCAATTTTGCTGCCTCCCTCTTTTTCCACCTTTTCTTAAGCCTTAAAAATCCCAGGAAAATGGGAGGCTCGATAAAGGGATCCTTTTTCCTGCCTTTCTGCAACCTTTCTTGAGCCTTTTGGCTGCCTTTTTGCGACCTCTGTTGAGCCTTTTAGCGGTCATTATCCGCCATTCCGACTTTGCGCAAGTTGGAAAAAAAAGTTTGGAGAAAAATAGTGCCTAACAGCCGATGAAAAGGCGTAAAAAGGCAGCAAAAAGGAGCCTTTGTCACCCCAAAAGGAACATTTCTATGGAGCCTTTTTCCACCCTTTCTGACTTTGCCTATGAGAATTAAATTTTTTCAAACCCGTTTGGAAATTTCTCAAAAAAGGAGTATGATTTCAGCCAAACAAGGCCGGGCTGAAAATGTCCATGACTTTCGTCGTGGCCTTCCATCCGAACTTTGTCACGTCTGGCGATAGGGCGTTCGCTGTGAACTGCGTTTATCAGCCGAAAGACGTCCGGGTTCATACCGACGTGGACATTTCGGAGTGAGTTTATTGGAAAAGAGGGAGAAGGATTGAAATTGAATTGATTTTTGGATTTGGTAACGTTTTTCCTTCAAAATGAGGTGAAAGATGAGAGATTTTCTAGGTTTCTAGTTCAAAACTGTTCCAGATCAGCTTACTATCAATGAGGATTGTGATAGAATCAAATAAGCGTAATTTTTTGAACTTCATACAGAAAAAAAAGCCATTAAGAACTGTTATTCTTGTACTAATCCATATTATTCTCTCACCAAAAAAAAACTTATTCGGTAGAAATATAGAAAAAAATATTTTAAAAGAAAGCAGTTTTTCAGTGAAATTTGAGTGCACGAAAGTCGGGTTTTAGGTATTTCAAAAAAATAAGAGAAAAAAAGACATCTTCAAAAAAATATTTTAGCTTGTCAATGCCAAAAAAAGGCACAAACCGTTTTTTAAAAAATCCTACGGAAAACTACTCTTATTTTCTGGTGATTTCGAGCAAAGCTAAGATTTTCAAAAAGGCGAATAAATAAATGAATAAAAGAATGTTTCATTTTGATAATGAATGAAGGACATCTTCAAAAAATATTTTAGCTTGTTAGTTTAACTATTTTTCGCGTAGTGACTTTTAAATCTTATGAGAAAGTTAGGAGAATTGTTATTTTTAACCCTAATAAAAGCTCAGATCGCCTAAAATCTTAACTAAAACTGTTAATTCATTTTGCGAATGGCCGAAGCATAGATGGGCAAGTACATAACTCGTTTAGCTGGGGAGGAAAAGTTGGCTTACAGAAAATTTTAAAAATGAGGACTAAAATCAAGCTTCAATCTCAAGGAGGTAGTTTTGGACACAATAACACAAGTTATAGCCTCATGAAGGTAGTTTCAACTTTAAATTATGAAAACTTGGGAGGAGGGGACGGCGGTTTTCAAAAATGGGCTGCCCATGTATGGCCTATTTTTAAAAAAAAAAAAAAATGATAAAAATTTTTAAAATCTCGGATTTTCCGTTGGAAGTGAAACATGCAGCTTGGGACTCAGGAGAATCTTGGGATGTTGGTAACCAGCAGGAGGTTCGAAGGTGTATGGAAGCTAGAAGGTCTCAAGAAAACCTTTAAAAGGTGTTCGGGAGGTAGATAGAAGGTATTTGGAAAGTACCTGCCAGAAGCCTTCCAGAAGACTACTGGAAAGCTTCTGAAAGGCTTCCGGCAGGCTTTTTTTAAGTAGAAGATGTTCAAAAGTGGAAAGCATTCGACCATTTGCTGGAAAGCTTCCAAACGCTTTCCGAGGAACCGAAAGCAGATCTTCCCAACTTTTACCTGAGTGAGACAAAGAGGAGATTCAATGAAATTTAAAGAAACAGAAGGCTTAAAATTTGGTGGATCAGTTTGAAAATTACAGAAGCAAGAAGCCGTCGCTGCTAGTCAGCGGCTTTTTCGAAGAACTTTCCGCCGAAATGAACATTATCCGGGCTGGATCTGTCACGAAATCGGTTTGGAACCTCAAAAGAATGGTCATTTTACTATCAAGTTGGGGATTTTCTAAAAACTGATGCGAAACTCCTAGTTTTACTTTTTTTAAAATCTCTCTCTCTGCGCAATTTTCTCAGTTTTGAGAGGTTTGTTGGATCAAAAATTGGAGAAATTTTAAATATTTGGCCTGAAACCTGAAAAAACCGTTGAATTTAGCTGAGGAAATCAACTTCACAGTCGAATAAAGCCTTCAAAATTGGCAGTTTTAAGATTTCGACTTTTTTTTTCGAAATTAAGGAATTATTGTAGGTTGAGACCTTCAGGATTTTGACCTGGTACATTTTTAAAAATTCCAGATTCTTTTTTACTATCAAGTTGGGATATTTTGAAAATTGATGACCAAACTTCTTGGTGTACTATAAAAAACGCTTTTGATCTGCACATATTTTCTAGCTTTTGAGAGGTTTTTTGATCTGAAAAGTGAAGAAATTTCAATTATTTGGCCTGAAAAACGAAAAAAACTTTTGTCGAGAAAATCAGCTTCCGAGTAGAAAAAAGCCGTCAAAATTGGCGATTTCGAGAATTTGGGCGCTTTTTATTTAAAACTGAGAAGTTTAGTTGATTGAGAGCAAGGATTTTCATCCGGTTTTCAAGATTTTTATTCGCAACCGACTTGAAACGACTTGCGCGTCGAAAAAAGTTGGAAAAAAATTGAAAGCCATTCTAAATGTGGCTGTTATTTTATATTCTGAATTCCACATTTTCTGACATTTTTGTGGAAGAATCGGTAAAAGACCAAGTTGATATCGGAGAGCAGCTTCTCATTATTTGGTCGGTTCAACAGCCGACTTGTGAGTTTTCCAGAAAATAAAGGATGATTTTTCATCGTTTCCAGCGAATTTCTATGGAGTACGGGTACAAGACTGCGATGCCGAGACCTCGGATGGCAATGGGATGCGAATTCTGACCGATGGATGTAGTTTGGACCAAGAATTGGTGTCGGATGTGAGGTGGGAACGGAGAAAATGGATGAGAAATGTCTATTTTGGCTTGGGATCGATCAAAAATGAAATAATATTTATTTAAGTCAGAGTTTCAGGGCGGATATTGGAAAAAAAGAAAAAGAAAAAGTGTCTTTTAAAAAAATATCTCGCTGAGTTTTTTTGACAGAAAAATCTTGAGACTTCGGAATTTTATTCAGTAGAAGAACCATTCTTCGTGTTATATTGTTTTCTAAAAAACCTCTGCTCTTTTAAAATCTTCAAAAAGGGATTTCGAACGGATTTTCATCATGAAAATTGTGATTTTGTTGTTAAATTTAGTAGAAAATGAAAAAAGTTCAATGCTTGATGAGTTTATCTCAAAAATTATGAATAACTGATCTTTATTGATTTTTTTTTTGGTCATTCTTCTTTTTTCCGAATCGATACTGAAATGCATCATGGATGGCAGCAAGAAGACTGTTTTCATTATGAAAAATCCATTCGGAAGCCTTTTTTTAAGTTTTTTTGAAAAGGAATTTATTTGATATTTTTTTTCAAAGCTGAGCGATCATAATTAAATGATTGATCTCATTGTCAATATTTTTTTGAGGATAGGGAACCAGAAAAAAAGTAAATAAGAGTTATCCAGAGAATATTTTTTTCGCCAAAATTGAGAAAAAAATCAGTTTTTTTCAAAATATTTGGTTGAAAGGTTTACCATCTTATTTCAAATTTAGATATCAGTAAAAAAACGGTTCGAAATCTGAAGTTTATTTAGAATAATAGTGTCAAAAAAAGGATGGAAACATGATTTGGTCGTTTTTTTCATATAGTTAAGCGTAAAATATTGAGTAAACTTGTTATTTTAATACTAGAAAGATTTTTTTAATTGAAAAAAAGGATGAAGGAATAGAAAATATCAGTTATTTTTCAAAGTTAAATTCAAGACACAGAAAAAGAATTCGAATATTGCTGTCGATTTTTTTAAAAAATTTACTTTTTAAATCTAGATTGGATTGCTAGAAAACTTGATTTTTGAATCTTATCTTCCTTGAAGTATCTAACGAGTGAGATAATTTTTTTGGGATTAGGATTTATTTGAAAAAAATAGATTGAAGAACTGGATGAAGGTCCTGGAAGCCTCAACCTAAACAACTTTCTAGTTTTTTTAAAAAGGACGGCTAAATTTTTAAAAGAAAAACTCTGAAAGTTAGCTGAGATAGGACATCAATAAACAAGGGCTCAAAGCTTGAAAATGTCTTATTTTAAAGGATTTTGACGGTTTTCTTTGATTTTAGGGTATTTTTTTCCCAAAAACTTGGAAGAATGTGAAGGTTAAGGCTTTCAGAACCTTTTTTTCTCTTGCATCAAGGCCATTTTTCAAGAAATTCTCAACCACAGAGTGACCTTTCTTCCGCACTTTTTCCCTTTTTTTGAGTTCAAAATATTATGAATGTTTCTTTTCAGCTATTCCCAAAACTTTGACCGCGCCTTTGCCGAACTCATCGCTTTCCGTTTCCCGGAAAATGATGAGATTTTCTTCCGCTGCACTTTGAAGCCCTGCCTTCGACGGTAGATTCATTAAAGCTTCAAAAATGGAAATAAACCGTGGAAAAGTTCAGATTCGAGCATTTGCACTTAACTGGACACTCTGAAGAGGATCTCTGCTCGAGCAAACCTGTGAGCTGAATAAAATTGTCGAGAATAATAGGGAATTTCAGAAATGTGAAGAGCCGGGTCCGGGCCGAAATCGTCGCGAGTCGATCCGACAACAGCTTTTAGTTGATGAAAACGTGATAGCTGTCAATAAGGCGCTTAGAATCGCGGATTCGTCGGCTTTGAAGGACGCGAAATCGAGTGCAAATGGTGAATTTTCTTTTCCTAAGCTCTGAAATGAAAAAAAAAACGTCCTTTAGCTTAAAATCAGGGCCTTCAAGGCTTTAGGAAGACTGGTTTTCTTTGGATTGCCTGAAAAATAGACAAAAAAAGGTATTTTGTACACTGATCTCAATGGAAATGTCTTCATCGAAGAAATATGGAATTTTTCAAATTTTGACTACTTCGAGAGTAAAAAATCAGAAACTAAACGAATATTTAACTTTTCCGTTAAAAATTCGTCAAAAATGGCAGTTATTTCCGATTCGCATTGTTTTTTCGCAGTGAAATGAAGTGGAAATGATGATTTTTTTCGAGATTTCAACTATTTTTCGAGGTTTCGATGAGATCTAACTGAAAAGCTTATTTTAGGGCACCTAGACTTGAATTGAGCCCACTATTTTTTTCAGAATTTTTTTATGGATAAAATTGAGAAAAATCATGATTCTTGATGTCTTTGAAGTTTTCTAATCGAAAAAAAGAAGATAAGTTTCAAAAATTCATCTGCTGGAACCTCAACTAAGCCTTAGAAAAATCAAAGAAATTTTTTTATTTTTTTGCACCGCTTTTTTTTATTTACGAATTTATAAATCTCTCGCATCGTATCAAATTTATTAACAAAACTTTTTATTTTTTTGGGATTTTGGTTTATTTGGAAAAAGGAAAAATATTACCAAAGGAGCATTTTTTTAGGTTTTTTTATCGTTCAAAAAAACTCCTCGAGATTATAAATTCAATTCAATTTCATAACTAAAGTAAGTTAAGCTTTAACTTAGCCCTTTTTATGATTTTACATTCTCAAAAAGTTTTGAATGGCAGAAGCTTAATTTTCTGAATTTTTTTATTTTGCAAAAGTTTTTTTTGGACATTTTCTTAGTCTGTTTTCAGTGAGGAACACAGTTGGAAATTTATTTTTTTTATGTTCAAAATGAATTATATTTGCCTAGTTTTTTTAAGAATCCATTATTTGAGAGTTTTTTTCAAAGTTTCCACCTGAAATATTGGTGGTATGAAAAAAACATCAGCGAAAAATTCAAACGGCGACTTTTTCCGATTTTTTTCATATCGCTAGGGAACTTTCCGACGGCCACCTTTCCGACGAATCCCTTTCCGACTTTTTTTCCCTTATGCTTTTTCGGTTTATAAAACGTCTATGAACATTTTTTTTCCTATTTCTATGTGTTTTAATTATGAACAAACTACCTACTTTATATAGGAAGATGTAAAACGAAGAGTTTATCGAGAAAAAAAAGTCGGAAAAAGTTTCGTCGGAAAGGTGGCCGTCGGAAAAATCCCTAGCGATATGAAAAAATCGGAAAAGTCGCCGTTTGAATTTTCGCCGGTGTTTTTTTCATACCACCGAAATATTGCATCTATTCACTAGTAAATTTGTTATAACTTCCAGAAAGCCGTGGATTTTGTGTCCCCAGCTTCGTCTACCTGACCGGCCTCTCCACAACCGCCATTTTCTACGTCACCACATTTTTCATCGTCTCCTTCTACACATTCAAATCCCGCAAACACTGATTTTTTGGTATTTCTATGATTTTTTGGGTATCCATTTCAGGTTTTTTTTTCCAATCGTGATCTGTACTTTGTGATGCTTTAAATGTGGTTTGAATCTCAGATTTTTTCTTGAAAGTGAGCTTTAAGTTGAGAAAAATGAAGCTTCATTAAAATTTTTTTCAAAATGCTGTAAAAAAACCAAAAACCTTTTATTCTCGTATTTTTTTTCATGTTTTGTATCTAAAAATCAACGAAAAAAATCTTTATTTTTTTGAGTTACAAGAAATAAGAATGGTTATTTAATATTTTCTATCGATTTATTTTGATAAAAAAATTATCCTTTCTTCAAAAAAATAAGCTCCTGAATCAGTTTGAATTATGTTGTAAAATACAAACTACCAAAAAGTGTTTGAAGCCCGATGCGGGGCTCGAACCCGCGACAGCCAGATTAAGAGTCTGGTGCTCTACCGACTGAGCTAACCGGGCCGGTGGTTCTTGACTGTGTAATGTTGCATGTCCCACTGCCGTCGAGGTGATTGACATGGTTCAGTGGCGAGGAGAGAGAAGAGAGAAGTTAGAGAGACGAGGGGATGGAGAGAGAAAGATAGGCATCATGGGAAAGTGGGTAGAGGCCAGAGATTATTCGAAAAAACCAAGTTACTGGGATAAGTTTTAGGGGGTCCTATAGGGGGTAAATTAGGGCCCCTTGGAGGGGGCCCCTATAGGGGTCCCTAAATGAAACCCCTATAGGGACCCCTACGAATTTTTAGGGGTCCCTTTAGGGGGGCACGGAAAATTTCTGAAATAGCTCCGGGAGGAAATAGAGAAACCCCTTATTGAATGCGAATCGTTAACACATCCGCAGTAAACTCATCTCATCGCGTTTGAAACTGTTTCCAAATTTATTGAAACGAATTGAAAACATTAAAAGCAATCAGGATCATCAATGGAAACAGATAGACATAAGTAACAAAACAACGAGCAAGGTAACAGGATATTCGAGGAAGCAAAAAAACTTTTGGCCGTAAAAGACCCGTATAAATATTTGACACGTCTAAATCACTGCCAACGGAAACCGTATTGATCAATCTAATAGAAGCTCTTCAAGACAATAAAGATACGCCTAAAGCATATTGATATAAGCGCTACTTGCGAAAAAATAGAAGAAAAACGCATTGTGTCAAGGCAGATGGTTGGGCAACTTTCAATAAAAAACGTTGGGACTTCGACACGGAAACGGTTGAAACTACTTACATAAGGGCAAAAAGTTTGGCAAATATAAAAAAGAACAATTGAACAGTGAGCAAAAAACAACCAACGTTGACATTTGAAAGCAACTTATTGAATTGCTCGGCCCGCGGTAATCTTCCGTTGATTCTGGTTCATGTGGCGGCTCAAAAATTTCCGTCGGCTGATTCCGTGCTTCTACGATCATTTATCATTATCAACATTTTCGATATACCTTTCAGAATCTTCATCGCTGCTGTAGAACCAATGCGCATCAATAAAAATCGCGACTCCGCGGCATCTTAATAAAAAAATTAAGTCTTCTTTAACGAGCAATAATCAAATAGAATATATAAACACGCATTTACATCAAAAACCTCCAACAAACATCATCTACCGGTGAATTTCTAACGGTTTCACACAATCCAGTAGACCAATTATACATAGACGAAACTCTGAAAAATACCAAAATAAAAATACTCTGAACATATTTACATAACCCAATATATCAATTGTACATAAACGAAACACTGAAAAATACTGAACCAATGTACAGATTGCCGTGTTACTTTTTATGGAGCACAAAAAAACGCACAAATCATTATAATACAATTTGAAACCATAACGAAAAAAATCCTACTGACAACTCGTTCGTGAATAACGTATTACTTCCTTAAGCACCATAGAAATTGATGAAATATAAATACAAGTTATAAAGTTAAACTAAAAACTGAGTCGACTGAGTCAACTCAAAACTTAGAAAATGGGAAAGATATTTTTTTAAAAAAACCACGTTCGTTCCAAGGGGTCTTCGCGACCCCTTGAGGGTCTTGCAATTTTTAGGGGAGCGATTTAGGGACCCCCTATAGGGGGCCCTAGGGATTTCCCCCTAAAAAGACCACTTGCAGACCCCCTATAGGGCCCCCTAAAATCGCGACCCCCTATAGGGGCCCCTAAAACTTATCCCAGTAGTTAACGGTTCAAAGTGACTCCGAAATAGCCGTCAGAGGAAGAAAAAGATAACTTAATTTTGGAGAGTCAGAGATAATTTTGCATTACACGGAAATCACTTTGAACACGGCAGAACAGTATGAGACTATGGAGGAGAAATGAACTGACGGTTTTCTTACAGTCACGTACAAAATTATCGAACTCTTGTTTCTTCTAATTTTCAATAAATCCTTGAAAAGATCATCCTCTTTCGGGTACCTTCAGAAGCCATTTCGAAACTACAAAACGGAAAAAAATCGAGAAAGGTTTATTTGAGAGGAAATTGTACAATTTTACAGGAAGAAGCTTGTACTTGGAGGGGACTTTAGACGGATCTCTTGACGATGACCGAGCCGTAGGTACCGTAAGCTCCGTAGCTACCGTAGGCGGACGGGTAGAGGCCGGAGTAGCCGGGATAGTAGCCACCGTAGTAGCTGCTGTATCCCGGGTAGTAGGCAGAAGCTCCGGCGTACTGTAATTTGGGTTTTGAGACGGTTTTTTGAGCTAAAATGAGGAGATACTGAAGGGATAAAGTTGTTTTTGAAGGGTAGTTTTGAAATTATAGAGGTTCAAAATGGTTTTTTGAGGTGAAAATAATGAGAGTGAACCACTAAAGTTTTCTGAAGGCGCAAATCTACAATTTTTAAAGTTCAATAAATGGGTTGAAGGGTAATTTTGCAATCGTGAAGATTAGAAGGCGCAGTGATCAATGTAGTTTAGAAGTTTCAAGTCTTGGGTAATTTTAGAAGTTTTTAGGGGCTTTATTCGCTCAGAATCACTAATATTTAATAGCGAGATACAAAGATGTAGTAAAAATGTTTTAATGAGAAGTTTTGGGCTATTTTTCATGCTGATTTTCAATTTTCGAAGTTCAGAGAGTGCCAATTTCTTTGCAAGATCTGAATTTGAAGGTTTTACGAATCTTTTTAGAGTCCCATTGGCACAAATTCACTGAAGAGATATGAATAAGTAGTAGAAAATTCTAATAATAGGTAGAGATTTGTTTTTAACTCTTCACGCTTTCTTAAGTCCCTCTAAAAAGGAACTGCTGAGATGACTTCTTTTTTGAGCTTTCAGAGTTGTTTTGAACGGCTTGAGCTTTTCCGGAGTTTTTTCTAGAAAAAGTAAGAGAAAGTAAGCCTACGTATTGAGCGGAAGCCGGCTGAAAGACAGCCAAGACGGCGACGAGGGCAAGGAGGATGAAGCTGAAAACCCAAAATCGAGACAAGCTTTTCAAAGATTATTTTTCGAGCTTTGAGATTTGAAGTTAATTTTTTCTATTTTATGAGTTTTGAGCGCATATCTATCATATGAAAAAATTTGATTTCAGACAAAAAATATTTGAAGGCTTGGGGCTAGTGTAATTCAAAGATAACCTAGATGGTATTTTAAAAAATCGAAAACTTCTAAAAATATCGCTTACCACTTGACAGACGACATTTTTGAGCTGGTGAAGATTCAAACTTCATTCGCGGCTTATATACTCCTCCGTGTTGGTTGATAGAAACCAGAAATAGCTCGGGGAAAGGCGTGAAGTGACAGCGAAAAAATCAGAGATCGATACCAGCACGCAAATTGGTCGGCGGCTCATGGAAGCGAGAAAAAAAAAGAGTTACTCCAATATTTGAACGCGCGGCGCAAGAATAACTTGCCCGGAAAAGCTGGAAACGGCGTATAAAAGCCGGACGGCGAATGCCGAAAAGCTATCCGATTTTCGGTTCAAACTTCCTCCACAACAAAATGGCCTTTGCTAAGTGGTAATTTCAAGGTTTTGGATTTTATTCAGAGCTTGGAAATTTTCAGCTTCATCCTCCTTGCCCTCGTCGCCGTCTTGGCCGTCCTCCAGCCGGCTTCTGCTCAATATGTAAGCTCAATTTCTCTAGCTTCTCTAGAAAAAAACCTCTGAAAAGCGTTGTTGATAGCCATGTAGAATAATTCTGAAAGTTCGATTCTATCAGTTCATTTTTTTTAAAAATGCTTCGAAAACTTCTCATCAGAAGAATTTTCAAATAGTTATTCGTGTCTTTCCAATGGAATTTAAAGGATTTGAGCCATTCAGACGCTAAAAAAATTTTCAAAATCATCAAAATCGTCAAATTCACATCTTGTCAAGAAATTCCCACTCTATGAACTTATAAAATGAAAAATCTGTGCCTTCCGAAGTTTCTTAATAAGAATATTTTCCTACTTTTCGTATCCTCCTATTAAAATTCCATGAATTTGAGCCAGTACGACACTAAAAAAATTTTTTTCAAAAATCACCGAAATATTTCAATTCAGATCTTTTAAAGAAATTGGCATTCTCTGAAATTCAAAAAATTTGAAAAATCGGCTTGAAAAAAATCTCTAAAAAAACTTTTCATTAAAAACATTTTTTTACTACATCTTTGTATCTCGCTATTAAATATTAGTGTTTCTGAGCGAATAAAGCCCCTAAAACTTCTAAAATTACCCAAGACTTGAAAATTCTGAACTACATTGATCACTGCACCTTCTGAACCTTCAGGATTGCAAATTCACCCTTCAACCCATTTATTGAACTTTAAAAATTGTAGATTTGCGCCAGGAAACTATATTGGTTCACTCTCACCTCAAAAAACCATTTTGAAACTCTATAATTTCAAAACTACCCTTTAAAAACCACTTCATTCCTTCAGAACCTCCTTATTTCAACTCAAAAAAACCTTTTCAAACCCCAAATTACAGTACGCCGGAGCTTCTGCCTACTACCCGGGATACAGCAGCTACTACGGTGGCTACTATCCCGGCTACTCCGGCCTCTACCCGTCCGCCTACGGTAGCTACGGAGCTTACGGTACCTACGGCTCGGTCATCGTCAAAAGATCCGTCTAAAGTCCCCTCCAAGTACAAGCTTCTTCCTGTAAAATTGTACAATTCCAATCCACCTCAAATAAATCTTTTCTCATTTTTCTCGGTTTCTGCGTTTCGTGTTGGCTTCTGAAGGTACTTGAATGATTTTCTTCTTTTTCAGAAAGATTTCAAGAGAATGACTGAAAATGAGAAGAGTAAATTCGATCAAGTTGAAGGGAAATTTGGTGTCAAGGTGGAGTTTTTTTTTTACTTTAATTTTTCTTTTCTCAAAATCGAATTCATAAAAAAACTGCATGAAATAGCTTGATAACGATCATTTTTAACACTTCAAATGAAAAAAAGGAATTAATAACCACGATTTTTCTGCAAAGCTGTTTTTTTCTGAATTTTATGACTGATTCTGTTAAATTTTTTTCTTTGAAATGAGATAATGCGGCCTGAAAAATGGCGCGGAATTATTGATTAAGTGAACTTTCAAAAAAATTTAGCGAATTTCGAAGAAGCTCATGAAAAATTGATTTAAATATCATTGACTGATCAGGGAAATTATATTTTTTTATTTGTCTCACTGTAAGAATTTTTGACTTTTTTTAAATGATAATCAATCTATTTTTCCCGATGATTTAACTATAATTGGGATGAAAAAAAGTTGATGAAATGAGCAGACGTTTCGATTTTTGAGAAAAGTTCAACCAATGACTTTTCAATTATAAGCTTTGATACATAATATTGATAATGTGTAAAGTCCCTGAGGTCGTATGCAATAAATTATAATTCTACAAGTAGTTAGGGAACCTTTATTTCGACATAAAATCCGAAAAAAAAAATTTTGAACAGTTCGATCATCCCAAGTTCGAGAGGTGTCTGGAGTTTTGTAGCGATTCCCTGAAAAATGATATTTTTTTGTAAATTGGTTGATAAATTTCTTTTCTTGTTCAAAAATTCAATGATCCTCCACCTTTTCTCCGTCAAACTCGCGAGCAGTTTATAAATAGCTTTCATTTGGAAATTTCGTTAGTACTTTTTCTATAAAGTGCGGGCGGTTTCAAGCATAAAATGTAATCAAACTTTCATTGAAATGAGAAAAATAATGTCATAAAAAGCCCCACAGTTTCGAAATGCGCTTAGTTATCTTTTTTTTTTCTTGAGAATTATTTTTTTGGGATACTTTTTTTGTTGAAGTTAGAGCAGTTTGAGAAAAAAATTTTGCTTTTTTTCAAGAGGTTTTGTAATATTGTTTCGAAGTATTGAAAAAAATTCGGAATTCAAAGAAACTATAAAAATTCCGTAAATGCCCAGAATGTTCTTTCCAATAACTCACAACATTTTTTTTGGCTCATGAAATGGAAAGTCGGCGGCTTCGAAAATCCATTGAAAGTCGATGCTGCAGATGCGGTGTAGGCGCCCATCGTATCGTAGTAAATCCAGTCCCCATTTTTTTAATCGAGGCATCAGTTTTCGTGTCTGAAAGTTGAATTGATATATAATTTTTTTAAGTTATTATCAAGAATTTTTTTATTACAACGAAGGAAATTTCACTTACAAGGTTCTATTTTTTTCCAGAAAAAAATTCCTGAAAAAAATGGCCAGAATAATTTTTCTTTTTTTCATGTACCGTGAAGTGATTCTGAAAGGTTCAGCCCTGCACATTTTTTTATTTTTTTCAAAGTCATAAAAAAATAATCAGAATCGGTAAAATAGGCCTTTTTGAACTGAGCTTTTATTTTTTTCAAAAATTAAGAGACATTCAACTCTCAAAAATCTTCTTCTGTTTGACAGTTGAGTCTATAGAAATCATTTTATTCCAGTTGAAAGAAGAAGATAAAGAAAAAAGAGGCTAAAAAATCCGCAACTGGAATAAAATACCTCGATTTTGTCGATACTGTCGCAGGTTGGACCCCAGATCGTTGTCGGGAATTCTGGCCCTGTAGTTTCCTGGAAACTTTTTAATTTTACCTAAGAAAAGAAGACTTGAATTCACATGAAGAGGCTCTCCGATGGGGTCAATGTGGTCGAAGATTTTGCAATTGAAAGAGCCGAAAATTCCGTCATTTACGTAGTAACTGTAGCCCGTTGAAATGGAATCGGCTTCTAGAAGTGATATTTTTGAAAATATTTTTTTTCTGAGCAATTGAAGGAATTTTTTAGTCATGGCTTTAAAAATATGGGGAAAATTTGAAGCTTAGATTTTGTTAAATATTTGAAGAAAATTCTCGAAACTATTAAAATTATCGACTTCAAAAACTAGGAAGGTTATAAAAATTTTCGAAGGATCTATAGCTTTTTGCAAGTTTGCAGCCAGTTTTTCGCGAAAAAAATTCTCTGAGAAGTAAAAAATGCAAAATTTTCACTTCAAGAATTTTTTGGTTTGCCCAGTATTTAGTCAATCGCACTAGGAACTTTACTCGAAAGTTCACAAGGGATTCAATTTACAAAAATTTTTCAATCAAAGTAGCTTCAATTAATCTATAAAGGCTTAACGCTACTTCAGTGGTATGAAAAAAAAGCCAGCGAATTTTCGAACGGCGACTTTTTTGATTTTTTCA
Source organism: Caenorhabditis auriculariae (assembly GCA_904845305.1). NCBI lineage: Eukaryota > Metazoa > Nematoda > Chromadorea > Rhabditida > Rhabditidae > Caenorhabditis > Caenorhabditis auriculariae. The sequence goes on along the minus strand of CAJGYM010000189.1, from coordinate 4,209 downwards.
TATCGCGAAGGAACGGAGAACTTCCTACTATTCCTTTTCTGACTTTTTTTTTCTCGATAAACTCGTCGTTTTGAATCTTCCTATATGAACTAGGTAGTTGGTTCATGATTAAAACACAAAGAAAGTGGAAAAAAAAGGTTACTGGATGTTTTATAAATCGAAAAATACAAGGAAAAAAAGTCGGAAAGATCCCTAGCGATACAAAAAATCGGAAAAGTCGCCGTTCGAAAATTCGGTGGCTTTTTTTCAGGTCACCCTCCTTCTGTTTCTAAAAAGATAGTACAAAGTAAATTTCTATATTTCATATTGAAAGAAAGAAAAATTCAAAAAAGAACGTTTCTTCTCACTTCATTCCACGCTTCTCACTTCATTCCACGCTTCTCACTTCATTCCACGCTTCTCACTTCATTCCACGCTTCTCACTTCATTGGAAGAGGTCGACTATCAAAATGACCAGTCGTACAACGAAGGATCAGCTTGAATGTCGCCTTCGTGAAATGGAACAGAAGGTAAAAGAACAGACTGCCGAAATAAATTCTCTTAATGATACTATCCGAGAGCTCAAAGTGGACAACCGAGAGAAGGCTGACGTGATCCACGAGTTCAAAGAAGTTTGCTCCGAGCTCCGCAAGTGCCTAGCGGACGCCCGTCAGAAGAGTTATGCCGAAGCCGCCTCCACTCCGAAGCCGCACGAACCGATGACGTCGCCGCTTGCTTATGCCATGCAAGCACAGAAGGCTCTTCGCTCGAGGGAAGAACACGAGAAAGACCTGACCGTTGTTGCGATCGGTGTACCGGAGTCGACTGACGAGAACCTTCAAGAAGCCGTCCAGGAAATCCTTGGCGCAAAAGGAATTTCTTCTGACGTCGTTGAGAAGGTCTGGCGCCACGGAGAACGGAAGGACAACAAAAACCGGGTAGTGAAGATAAAACTACGAAACGACTACAACCATCGGCTCATCAAGTGTACCATCGGATCTTCTTCCTTCTGCCGCTACGCGAGAAACGATCTTTCGTACGAAGAACTAGCCGAGGACAGACGTCTGAGAAACTATGCGCGTGAGCTAAATCGCAAAGAAGGAAGTTATACATACGTCGTGCGTGACCTGACCATCGTCAAGAAAAAGAATCCTACCCCATTTACCCCATTTGAGGAGCAGGTTCAGGAGGAGAGCGGCTATAAGACGGTTTCCAACTCCACACAATGAGTGGACACAAGATTTTTATAGCGAATATTCGAGGTTTGAAAAGTAAGAAGAATATATTGGATTTTGAGTGCCAGCCAAAATTTTCGAGTTTTTATGTTTTTTGTGAAACCTGGCTTTCAGAACAAGATGACCTAAACCTATTGACGCATTTTAAAGGTTTTCAGAGTTTCTACGTTTGTAGGAACAATAGAAAAGGAGGAGGTCTTTTAACACTATGTGCCACATCTTTCAACTGTCAAGAAATGAACCGACACGTGTCAAAATCCATTGAAGCATTAACAATAAGAATAGCAGATACGAAAATGCAAAATCCATGGTATCTAACATCAGTTTACAGGCCGCCTGGTTGGGACCCTCGATTCACAGTTGAGTTCACAAACTTGTTGGCAACTATAAACAAAAAAGTTGGAGATGGGCAGCACATAATTGTGGGTGATTTCAATTTCCCACAAATTAATTGGAATACACTGAAGTCGACTGATTCTGTGAGTAGTAGTTTTGTTGATATAATGTGTGATAAGGGTTTCTCGCAGAAGGTAAAGCAGAGTACTCGTGGAAACAATATTTTGGATCTAATTTTCACGTCTAAGAAAAATATGGTGGAAAATATAAAAATTGAAAAGCCTTTATCTGATCACTCAACAGTCACTTGCAAATTGAACATAAATAATCCAAAAATTAACATCGAAAAGCGTTTTACTGTAAATGATTATTCACAGGCAAATTTCGAATCTTTAGGACAGAGATTGGCTTGGATTGACTGGAATTATCGTTTCAGTACATGTGACACAGCTGACAAAATGTACAGCACTTTTTTGAATATAACTTTGCCACTAATTGATCAATTTATACCCAAGAAAAACTATCAAAAAAAGTCTAATCTACCATCCGAGATAATGAAACTGAAGAGATACTCTGAAAAATTCCTACATAAAATATAAAAAAATCGAATAAATCCGAAGACTTATCGACCTATAAAAACTAATTGGTGGAAATACCGGAAAGCTATCAAAGATTTTTAGAATTAAAGAAGAAGAGAAAGCTATCGATAAAGGACCAAACAGCAAGAAGTTCTGGAATTATATTAGAAATAAGACCACCATATTCGTTGATCCGCCTTTCATGCAGACTAAAAATGGATGCACCAACGATGATAATGAGAAAGCTCAGGCTTTTAACGATTTTTTCTGCTCAGTTTTTACTAAAGACGATGAGAGACCATTCATAAATAATACGAGCTCGGTTGGAAGTATGGAAGAAATAAACGTTGATCCATATATCGTATACGAATGTTTGAAGAAGCTTAGACCTTTACATTCTGCCGGTCCGGATAAATTGTCTAATATCATAATACAAAAACTAGCGGCCCCTTTGGCACTACCTTTATCAATGATTTTCCAAAAAAATCATTGGACACCTCATGCTTGCCCAGTTTATGGAAAAAAATCAATAGTTCGACCTATATATAAGAAAGGAAGCCTTAGTGAGCCTCAAAAACTACAGACCTGTCAGTTTAACATGTGTCCCATGCAGAGTACTCGAATCCATTATCGTTAGAAGATTAAGAAATCATCTTTGGAACAAAAACATAATATCCAAAGCACAATACGGATTTTTTTGAACAACAGAAATACTGTTTCGCAATTGCTTCAAAAAGCAAAAAAATATTTGATTCAAAAACGTGTATGAAAAAAAGCCATAGTAGACGTAATTTATCTGGACATAAGTAAAGCCTTTGATTCCGTAACACATCGCAGAATGTTGAACTTACTGGAATCCTATGGTTGCAATGGTCGGCTACTCTCCTGGTTTCAGAGCTATCTCATTGGACGTACCCAAATGGTACGCATAAATGAAGCTTTATCCGATGAAATTCCCGTACTTTCGGGTGTACCACAGGGTAGTTGCTTGGGTCCTTTATTTTTTCTTCTTTACATCAATGATATCGATAAAGTAGTCAAACACAGCGAACTGTTAACATATGCCGACGATTGTAAATTAATGATAAGCTCAAAGATAGAAAATTTCGAACATAAGCTTCAGGAAGATTTAAACTCTATTTATGAATGGTTAGCAGATAGACAGCTTGTCCTTTCGAGCTCAAAGAGTATACATGTCAGATATGGTAAATCCAATACTGAGAACCCTTCTTACAGAATAAATAGCTCAAAAATTCCAACAGATGTATTCATCAGAGATCTGGGAGTACATTTTAGTTCTAATTTAAAAATGAATGGTCACGTGAATGTAATTGTGAAAAAATGCATGAAAATTGTGAATAATCTTTTTAGATGTTTTACCTTCTCGCACACTAATTTCATGAACTGCTACAAGTTGAAGATTTTACCTGTTCTTGAATATGGGTCAGAACTTTTCTGTCCTCTAACAAGAACAGATATCGATAGATTGGAATCAGTTCAAAGGAAATTTACTAAAAGACTTTTTCCCTAAAAATGAATTACGAAGAAAGACTTCAACGTCTTGGACTAAACACCCTTTGGCAAAGACGTTTAAAGAAAGACATAACTGCTGCTCACAATTTCATTTACGGATACTATTGGTGCCCATCTCCAATCCCTTTACAAAATACAACAAGTAGATCGAATCAACTGCGAGGAAATGGTCTCAAAATAGAGCGGCCTCTACTTTCTGACATACACTACCGGTTCATTAATCAAAGAGTATTCAATCATTGGAATCATAAGGATAGAAACATAGTATTTGAGTATGAAAAAAATAAGTTCAGATCTAAACTTGAGAAATGGTTTGAAAACAACATTACAGAACTAAACACTCTTGATCCAACAAAAATATGAAAGCTACATAATCGACATCTAAAAGAATAACTTCATGATTATTCCAATTTACTCAAGTGGGGGGTTAACACGACCGCGAGTCCTCTTCCCTCCATCCCCACAAGTTCCGACACATATGTTCCCAAATTCTCCCTACATCTATTTCGTGAAATTTAGTACTTGTGTGTGAGAAATAAAACATTTTG
>CAJGYM010000188.1:0-81887 GCA_904845305.1 Caenorhabditis auriculariae | reverse complement strand
TTCTCTCGCGACGATCTCCCATGTTTCTCGGTCTGGAACTTTTTCAAAATGATCCAAAAAAACAAGAAAAATAATCAAGTTCATACTGAAAAATTGAAAAAAATTGGCTACCTTCTAAACTACTGAAAAACTGTTTAATATACGATCAAAGCACATTATTCTTGTTTTCAGGAGCACCAATAAACCAAACAACAAGTCTGAAAACATATAAGAACAGCAGATTAACTTTCGTTTCTTTGAAAGTTAACGAATTTAGTTATAAAGAAAGCAAAGTTATAATTAAAGGACATCAAAATTTTTCATTTTTCTGTTTCAAAACTTTAATAAAACTGTCTGGATATGAGAAAGATTCATAAAAATAAATTAGGACAGAGGAAGTCTGGTAAAAATGAAAAACAAATTATTTTTTTCTAAAAAGGATGAAATCCTTCAAAAAAATTCCTCATCTTTTCATGTACTCCTATTCAAAAATTTTCTTTCGTCCGATAGAAAGCTTCAAAATACTCAAAAGTTGCTGAAAAAGCGTTTTTTCCCAACAGTTACAATAATACATGATACAAAGTACGAAAAACTAACGTGTGTTATTAACAGACGCTAATCGCAACAAACTGTCGACAAAATCTGACTGTCGTCTGTAGATCTGCTTCAACTGCAAATTATCACATAACAAACCCATGAAAAACCCAAAAAAAGACATTAAAATGTTGTGAAAAGATAATTTTTGAAGCGCCGGTAATTATCACCCATTATATGTGAACACTTCGCAATAGGGCGCACTTGGTTTTACACATATTTCGAGGAAATGCGAATAATTTCTATCTCGCCTCGCTTTTTCTGAGGTTTTTATGGCATGCAGGAAAGTGCGCCCGGTGCGCACTCTTTTCCAATGCGCACGTAAGGAAAGTGCGCACTCTTTTTTCAAATTTTGTACAGGAAAGTACGCTCTCTCTGCAGAGTCAGGAAAACGCGCACGTTTGATATTTTTTGAATTTTTTCTTTTCAGGAAGAGCTTGAAACTAATTTTTCTTTAATTTTTCACTGAAGTTTGTAACAATTGGGTGGTATGAAAAAAGCGAAAATTCAAACGGCAACTTTTTCGATTTTTTCATATCGCTAGAGAACTTTCCGACGGCCACCTTTCCACCGAATTTTTTTTCGTGTTTTTTTCTCGATAAACTCTTCGTTTCCAATCTTCTTATATAAAGTAGGCAAGTTATTCATGATTAAAACACAACGAAGTAGGAAAAAAAAATGGTGATAGATGTTTTATGAACCGGAAAATTTAAGGGAAAAAAGTCGGAAAGGGATTCGGCGGAAAGCTGGCCGTCGGAAAGTTTCCTAGCGACACGAAAAATCGGAAAAGTCGCCTTTTGAAATTTCGCAGGCTTTTTTTCATTCCATCAACGTTTTGAATTTTTGATTTTTACTTTCAGGCAAAACCATGGAAAAATGAGTGATAAGAATTTTTTTCTGTGAGTTTTTTTCCTTAAAAAAATTACAAAAAAATTGCTTATCTTTTTGCAGTTACATTTTTTTTTGATTCTGAAAATTCGATTGTATATTATCATTTAAGTGTATGTGAGACTGATCCGATGATCAGTGGGAACACGGACATGGATACAAGATTGGGGACGTCATTTGGTCAGATTTTTTTTGATTTCGTATTTTACGAGAAAAGCTTGTAGATATGATAAATTTGGAAGAGGACGAACCAGGTTTTGAAGACAAATGTATGTGTATTTTCTGTTTAATATTGATATATAAGATTTTTCAGTTAATAACAACACCAAAAGTGCTGAAAAAAATTGTTTTGAAATGGCGATCCAAGAAGGTTGACTGAAAACTTTGCCCTTTTCTAATGTTCTATTTTCAGAGAATATGAATTTCCCTTACATGAATATATCTTTTTTCAATTACAAGTCGATTTCAAAAAGTTACATCATAGGAAAAACGTGAGTCTCTGGAAACCAAGCCATTAATGCGTATTTTCTTTCAGAACGCCACCAAGCTATGAAATTGATATTCCGCTTCTAGCAGAATCTGTTCTGAATCCCAATCTCCATTTATCCTTTTACGTTCAGCACAATGATAAAACGACAAAAGACCTCACTACAGACCTTTATGGTTAGTTAAAAAAAATATTTTGCTCACATAACCAAAGAATTTTTCATAAGACAAGCTTTCGAGAGTGTGAGGGCGTAAGAACTAGTGCGGCGTTCGAGAAAACATAGCGAACTACGCTGCAGAAACTTTTTGAAAACTATTAGCAACTCGGCAAAAAAAAAAAAACAAACTTTTTCCGCCGCGCGCGTAAAACTAGCTTCGAAAAAAGACTTGATAGCGCTCTAAAGTTTTTATTTTAGGAAAATGGAGCAGTCAGGGACAGTCTAGCCATTCCAAAAGCTTCTATGTCAATGAAGAATTGACTAATGGCTCAAAAGAAAACTTCGTCTATCGAATAAAAAAGTATTACTCGACGAACCAGAGCTGTGTTCCGGAAAAGTCTTTGAAGCGAGTGATTTGGAGTGCATTCAATCAGCATGGAGATCCAATCGGTTTCTCACTGATAAGCTATCAAACAACTCCAGGTTGGTTCTTTCTTTCTTCTCGTTCATAACTTCAAACTTTTGAACTTTGACTGAAAAAGAGTTTTTATATTTTTTTTTAAAAAAAGTTTCAGATTTCCAAGGTATTAACAAAGAATGCCACGGTAACAGCCTATCAACTTCGAATCATTCGTATCAACGTGTGTTTCCATCTTCATTGCGTGAAGTGGATCAAAAACGCCAGGAAAAAGCACCAAGGAAAATCATATCCGACTCTTCGAACAAACTGCTAGGCTCAGGCGACCAGCGCATTGCGTTACGCCCAACTCAAGTTTACGACCGGTTGGGAAACTTTTTTTCTAAAAATTCTCTAATTTTTTTCAGAGCGAAAATTGGCGGGAAAAAGTACGGGTCTACTGCAAAATCCTACACCGACTTCGATTTGTTAGAACGATTTCGAGCTGAAAATCCGAAATTTGTCAGGTGGCTATTTATTCTGTTGTTTTATTTTGTAAAATTTTTTTCTAGGCTTGTCCAAGATGGCGGTGAGCATCTTCAAATAATGTGCGCATCAGACAGCCAATTGTTGATGCTCGCTCAAAATGCCCTTGACAAAAAAATTGTTGTTGACGGCCTACAGAAAACAAGGCTAGCAGCCCTCGGATTAACTGAAGACGAACTTCACGCCAACTTCGAAATCATACCGAAAGGTTGCTGGTTTTTTTTTCCAATTTTGATCAGATTTTTTCCAGTAGAAAAATCTCATCTTGAATTCGACATGTCATTTTCTTTCGGCCGCTTTTATATAAGCCTGCTGGTTACTCGTCATCAGAAGGTCGTGTCAAACCGCCCTCCTCATTTCGGCGTTCCAATCATATGTGCTTTTTTTGTGAGCTCCAAAAAGGATTCTATCACCTATAAGTGGATCGCAGATTCACTAAACGGAGAGCTGAGTTGGTTCTCCTTCTATATATGCGTATTTAACTTTAAATTTTCAGTGAAACTTGGGTTTGATGGTCTCAAAGCGTACTCATTGCTGACAGATAGTGAAAAAGGCCTCGAAGTTATGCTCCAAGTAATAAAATAGTTATTTTTCTTCATTCACCATTTTCGAAATTCAGCATGGCATTTTCGCTGAACCGACAGTTCACTTAGTTTGTGAGCTTCATTCAAGAAGAAACATCGAGGACATGGCCAGGAGAAATGGAATCCATGATGAACTACTTCATGAAATTTTATTTCGCGTTTTCGGTTCGGAGATTCAACAAAAAATAGGACGACTCAAAAGCTTGGGTAAGAATTTCGTGAACAGAGACGGAAAAAATCAAATAATTATGACCTTTATTTTCAAACTATTCAAATAAAAAAAAATAAACTATCTATAAAGTTATTTTCCTTTTTCCTTCAACTTTTTTTTCTAGCCAAAAGATGCAGAAAAGGAAATCAGTCGATTTAGGTATTCTTGATTCCTTAACAAGAGAGAAATTCCTCTTGAAAAGAGATCATCTGCTTCAGTTCCTGAAAAACCAGGGCTGCACCGAGGAGTTCATGCGCTACCTTCAGCAAAAAGGTACCAATCATTTAGCAATTTTTGATAGAACATAAATAACAATTATTTTTGCTTTTGGATAAAAAAAATATGAAAACACAATGTTTTAGCTCGAATACTTGTTCGGAAAATACCAACTTCCTCTGAGAGTGGCCGGTCTCATCGGGATAGGTCGTGCTACCACTAACCTTGTCGAAAACAGCCATCGACTCATGTTTAATGATTTGAAAGAGGAGAGAACGAAAGGGCTAGAATCGCTGCTGCCCGCGCTTAAGCGCATAGTAGACGGTAAATTTCAAATAACTTTTGAAGGTTTAAAGACAATTTTAATTTTTTTTTTTAAAGAAAACCTTTCGAACATCGCTGCATCGATCGTTGGTTCTGGTACCAAGTACACACTTTCACCAAGTTATCGAGCAACTCTGAGCGTCCCTGCGGCGGAGTGGAAAAAAATGCCTGAAAGTGACAAAGAAAAAATGCTCAAGCACGTCGGGGTTTTCCAACGAGAGTTACCCGAAACGTCGTCTCGTTGTACAACTTTGGAAGTTTTCCTACTTTTATTTGTTAAAACCAGTTTACTTTTTAAGCTTTCATTCGGTCGCTTCACATTGGTCCGATATACTTCAACTTGGCTGAGTCAAATCGAAAACGAAGCGAAAAAAATGTTCGAAAAAGTTGTTCCCCTTCCAGACGGGAAGCTTTTCGCTTGCCAAGACGTTTTGCACGGCTATGTGGTACTTCCCGGTGGCTTATTTGACTTTAAAAAAGAAACGATTAAGATAGCAAGCTGCGAACCAATTTGTTGCAATTGTCCACCTTATGTTAAAAAGGGGTTTTGCGCTCATGTTCTTTCCATTGCCATGGCGCAAAAATCAACAGACCAACTTGTGCAAAAGGTTTCTGTCCACTTTCTTAATTTTCAAACTCAAACTTTTCTATTTTTGAGATTGAATACGAGTCAGCAAGATTCAAAACGACAAAGCAGGTTATCGATCGCACTTCAAGTTGCGGTCAGAAGGACGGGAAACGAGCTCGACGCTTAGGAAACGTAGCCACAGCTCGTGTTTGCAATCGTACTATTCACAATATTCAAAACGCCTTGCCGCTCCCTGGAAAACTAATGGATCTTCCACCGTTTGAAGTGGTACGTTTTTTTTTTTCAAAATTTCTCAAAATAAAACGCTAAAACTCAAGTTACAGATAGACAAGACAGCTTGCAAAACGAATTTCACGATGCCGTATCACAACTCCCTAAAATTCGAGTTTGTTTTAAACGATGGTCGCAAAAGAAGACCGAAGAAATGCGCATCCTGTCAAGTAGACTTCGTTCTTTCTGCCCCCCAAAATCTGATTCTTTGCCATCAAGAACGGGTACTTTTTGAAAAGAATGGCGCTGATCATTGGACGAAAAACACTCAGGCGCGGTGAGTTAAAAAAAAACTCTGTGTAAGTTAGTTATGATTTCAGTTACTGCCATGCACGTACGTCATGTCTACTCCGACGTTACCCTTACCTCGGTGCAGGAGGAAACGTATTTTGCATCGACTCAGCGATAGTTCCGTTGATCACAGAAGAGCATCGGCAAATGGTTTTCGAAAATCTCACCTTTATCCTTCCTAATTGATCAATCTCACTATATTTAATTGTGTTCTAGTTCTGACCTTTTTATGATTTTCTTTTCTTTTCATTTATAAGTTACTCAGCTTGTTATGTTTACTTTTTTTTGCAGTTTATGAGTAGGATGCCTCATCGAAGTCGTTTCACTTGAATATTTGCTCACTGATTTTACGAGTTTTCAAATATTAACGGATAACAGTTTTTTAAATATAAAATTTTAGGTGAATCTATCAAATGTCTATCTATCGAAAAATAAAGTTTTTTTTGCTTGAATGAGAAAAAAAAGACTCATGTTAATGTTATCAGAAGGTAAAAATATCAAACGTGCGCGTTTTCCTGACTCTGCAGAGAGAGCGTACTTTCCTGTACAAAATTTGAAAAAAGAGTGCGCACTTTCCTTACGTGCGCATTGGAAAAGCGTGCGCACCGAGCGCACTTTCCTGCATGCCGGTTTTTATTTGTTTTTATGATTTATAATCAAATTACAGGGTGGTAAATCCACTTCATGAACTTTGAAATTTAAAAAAAAACGCTTTGTGGCACGTGCTATTGAGGAAGTATGGTCAGCACTGAGCACATCAGCGAAGTTCCATCAAATTATCAGAGTAAAACGATGTTCTCGAGCGGTTCTCGCGTTTTCTCTGCGCTATCTCGCACTCCTCTCGCTTTTATCACGCACTGAAAACTTCCAAAATTCGAGACTCGCGCGGTGACAGAGCGATTTTTGCGAGTCCTCATTTTTGAGAAAAGGTTTGAGCAGGCTTGGGCCAGGCCAGGCTTTGAAAACTTTTCTAAATTTCACTGCTAAATGTTGTTAAATCATAGTTTCTGTTGAACTGTGAGTGAATGAACAAGCAAGAATGTGACTTCAGTTGTAAAAAAGCTTGATATTCGACTTGAAGAAAATTTGAGCCCGTTCTTCTTTATTTGAGGCCTCTCTAGGGTCAAACCGTGCTTAGAAAATGGCAAAGAGCTATAGGCTTACGGGCAGCTCTGAATTGGAGCGCCAAATGGGCGCCACAACTCTTTCTCTGACACACACTATTTCGTCGTTATCTAGCTGCGAGAAAACGACGAAATAGTGTATGTCAGTGAAAGAGTTGTGGCGCCCATTTGGCGCTCCAATTCAGAGAGGTTCCCGTATAACCCTGATGATGACTACACGGTCTCATTGAAAATTTTTTCGATTTTGGGAATCTTTTACACGGACGGTTTTCTTTCGTCGCAGTAAGTATTTCCTACCCTGTAATTTGATTATAAATCATATAAACAAATGAAAACCTCAGAAAAAGCGAGGCGAGATAGAAATTATTCGCATTTCCTCGAAATATGTGTAAAACCAAGTGCGCCCTATTGCGAAGAGTTCACATATAATGGGTGATAATTACCGGCGCTTTAATTTTTGGCTGAAAAATGTGGAAGCCACGCCCGATTTGCAAGCAAGGCGCGATCCCTTTAGCAAGCGACGCACAGTTTCCCCATCAAAATTTTTGGAATTTTCGTGTACTTTTACTCTTTTCAAACCTGTTGCTGTTTCATTTGGATTTCGTGTGGCCGTTCTACACTGTAGAATATTGACGCGCCAAGTACCGTATATGCACATGTGAGCAGAACGAGGGGCGACATGAGGCAAGATCAGTTTTGCGTACTGAAAATGGGTATTTTTTTATACTTTTCAACTAAAAAAAGAATATCACTGGAAAAAAAGGTTCGCTTTGAACAAAAAAATTTCAAGAAATCGATTTGAAATACCTTTTTTTAACCATGAATTTCTGCATTTTTTTCTCGAATTTCACACGATCCGCCTTTGTGCAATTTAAATTTATTAATTATGTTTTCTTTTTCTTTTCGCAAAGCCGGAAAAATTTTTCCAAATCCTCTAAACACTCTAACAAAAAGAAAAATAAAAGCTTATCTGAAAGTTATAATCTTGAAAAAGTCGAGAAATATCGAAAAATAATAAATCACGAGATGTTGGCAAACCAGTGACGAATAAGTTTCAAGTCATATGTTTATTCCGTCTAATTCTCGAAACTCATTCAGACAGAAATAAAAACGCGTATTCTAAAAATGGTTGATCAGCACTTTCAAAACTGTATTTATATTAGATAAAACATGGTTTGAATCAAAAAATAAGCTCTTTTCGATAAAATCAACAAAACCACACTGCTATTGCTTTAGAAAACGGGTATGTCTTTTCAAAAAATCGTGAAAAAGCCTTCGGAATTCAAAAAACATGCACATTTCATATTGCTAGGATCAAAAAATCAAGCTCTATTCATTAAAAATACTCCCAAACTTTGTATTCTCCTATTTTCCCGATTATTCCTACCTTTCTAGCCCCCGTTGTTTCCTCCTCCTCGTCTTCGTCTTTCGTCTCCTCGCTCTGCTCCATTTCATCATGGCCGCTCTGGAATTGCCAAAAAATCATTGAACTCAGCAAAATTTACACATTGATCAATAAATTCAAAATATTAATAATAGTCGAATAAATGAGGGTTAGTAATTGTTCAAAGGGTGAGGACGAATTTCATGCTGTGATGTTCATATCAAGACCAAACAAGGGATAGATAGGGGTGTCTTGGGGGGCGAATTTTCAGCTTCAAGGATTTTGTGACACGAATTTTCAACTTTTTGCTCAAACTGACTCAAAATTAAAAATTTCTCAAACTAGTCTCATGATATAAAAATTTTTAAGTAAAGAACTAAATTTTTCAAAAATCCTTTCAAAAAAATAATCTAAAAAAAGTTTAGAAGCTCCAATTTTTTTCTCAAGTAAATTCTGAAATCCCATTGACGCATTAACCTTTTTTTTCAGAAGTCATTTAAAAATTTGAAAAAAATATAAAAAAACCTAAGATAACTCTCCTGTTAATACAAAAATAATTGAAAAATCGTTTTGGAAGGGTCAAATGCTCTAAAAACTCATAATAATGTTCAAAATGGCCTGAAATTATTAGGAAAAAAGCCCATAAAGGCCTTCAAAAACAATTTTTAAAAAATCTCGATAAACCTTAAATTTTTTTTAAAAAAAAATTTAAAAAAAAGTTGGCAAAAGGCTATTAACTCTTCCTGACAATGAAAGAGCAAATAGGCTCTATTATTAACCGAAAAATCATTTTAAAAAAAAATTGACCGAAATTAGACCTTGAAAACGCGGACCGGACGTTTCTGAGCAGTTCTAGGGATCACTTAAGAGTTCTGAGGCTACTAAAGTTGTCACTAAAATACTCCGACATGTCCGTTTCGCTGAGTGAACTTGGACCTTGGTAACGCGAACCGGCCTTGTCGAGGCATTTCTAGTGACCCCTTCAGTAGAGTCAGAGCTCTTAAGTGATCCCTAGAACTGCTCAGAAACATTACCAGAGTCCGAGCAATAAACGACGCTATTATTCTTGCTTCAAATCAAAAAATTCCATTTTTATGTTTATTTTTGAGACAAATCCTTGAAGCCGAAACTCCTCGAGCATGATGATTCTCATGCTCAACTCACCTCATCATCGTCAACGAGCTGGAGCTCATGAGTGAGCTCCGCGAGCACCTCGCAAGTCGGCACCGCTTTGTACCCATCCTTTATTCATTCTTTTTGAAGGTTTTATTTTTTTATCTTGTCAGTTTTCTAATGATTTTTTTCATTTAAAACTTTTTTTACTTGGAACAATCTCAGAAAAAATGATATAAAGTTGTATAATGTATTCTCTTAAATATTATATCCAAGTGAACTCTTTAAGGTTCACGCTGATCTGTCAATAAATAATTATGAATCAAAAAAAAAGTTATTCACTTCTAGAAAATTAGAGCTACTGGGAAAACCTCTAGTGGCCACTATAGAAGCTCCCTTAGGTTACTTGAAGAGGACACTAAAGTGGCCACTATATGTTCATTAGTGGCAACTTTAGTAGTAGTAGTAGTAGTAGTACCACGTAGAGCTCTATAGCGGCTACTAACTTTTAACCCCTTAAGTGGCCACTAAAACTATAAAAACCTATAGAGGCCGCTAAAATTTTTCCCAGTAGTTTTAAAACATGAAAAGTTAGATCAGTTCAATGATAAAATGTTGAATAACGGATAATTATTTTTTTCCAAAGCATATTTTTTTCAAATATTTGACGGTTCTTGTAAAAAAACGAATTCGAAAAACTTTATAATTCAAAAAAACCCTTTTTGAAACAAGAAAGTAATGTAAGACCATATTTTCAAAAAAATCTTCATGGTCTGAATAAGAAGTTCAACTTTCTAGCTTAAAAAGCTAATTAAAAATTTTTAATTCCTATGATTTTTTTTAGGCTTGTAACTTTTTAATAATCTTTACAAACTGTGAAAAAAATCTCTAAAAATCCTTTATAATTTTTTTGAGTTATCTAAAAAAATTATTGAAGCTGAATAAATTATATGAAAGTGAAGTCCAAAAAAATTGGTTTTCTTTTTTTAATTTTGTGAGCTCTGAGTAAATTTTTTTGGGCTCCTTATAAGCCTGAAAAAAATTGGTTAGTAACAGTTTTACGAAATAAACCCTTTATAAGAAATTTTTTTAATCTTGAAAAACTTTAAATTGAAAAATCTAAAAAAATGCATTCCATTCTCATACCCATTCCCATTCAAAATCCGAAAAAAAAGAAAAAAGAAAAAAGAACAGAGAAAAGAAGAATGGAAAGAACCTTGTCACAGGCGTGCAGAAGCTGATTGGATTCGCTGTATTCGGGTCGTCCCAGGCCGGCCCGGGTCACTTCTTCGCCGTATAGGGCTTCCTGAAACTCGCCGCCGTGCAAACATGCTCCACAGAGAAAAGAGAAAGTGAAAAGAAAAAATTCTCGGACATTGGTAACGCGAAACGGACGTGCTCCGGACGTTTCTGGCCGATTCTAGGGATCCCTTAAGAGTTCTGGGGCTACTAAAGTGGTCACTAGAAATGCCCCGACACGTCCGATTCGCGTCCCGTTCGCGTTACCAAGGTCTGAGTTGTTGCAAGGAAATTTTTGTTGCAAAATATCATTTTTCAAAGTTTTTTTCTAGTTTTTCGAGGTCGATACATTTTTTTATTTGCTTTAATTTATATAGAAATGTCGATAATTGTTATGAACTCCTAGCGAAGAAGCATTTCCATGGAAAAAAGTGAAAAAATAAGCGTTTTTAAATGAAATTGAAAGACCTCTATTGGAGTTGTTTTCTCCCCTAACCCCTGTAGGGACCACTTGAGTTTAGGGGCGAAGGAGTCAGACCCTAAACCCCTATAGGGACCCCTTTTTTGGCCCCTTCAGTGGTTGTTTTCTCTTCTGACCCCTGGAGGGACCCCTCTGGAGTTCCCAAGGGTTCTGAAGAAATAAATTTTAAAATTTCTCCAGTCTAAGACTCCTGGTGAAGAGAAAAATGCTTTACAAGAATCTAAAGTTCTTCAAAAATGAAAATATTTATGGGAATTATCCTTTTATCATTGATAACAACTAATAACTGGAAATTGAGTTTTTTAACATTGTCAATTTTTAAAATGAGGTAAATTAATGAAGAAACCTATATGAATAAAGACGAAAAAAGCCTTTTTTAAGGGAAATTTATCATTTTCTGATTAAAAAAACCTTTTTTTGAGCCCATCATTCAAAAAAATATTACCAAGGAGAGCTTGGAAACTTCCCCTCAACTGGAAAAACTATACTTTTCTCAGTTTTTTGAAAAAACTTTCGAAAAAAAAAGCAGAAAATACCCTATTCCGGCTCCTCCAGTTGGAAATCTTCCTGACAGGTCGCAGAATAAAGAACTTGGAAATGCTGAAGAACTCCATTCAGGAAAAAGCTCGGGACTTTTTTCCATCTGCTTGGACCTTTTTCAAGAGAGGCGGGGACAGGCTTTCAATTTTTGACGGACGGACAACTTTTCTCACTTTTTGCTGGTTGCGCATTTCCTTTTCTTCGTTTGATGATGCGTCAGATCCAATTCTCCAAGGTTTTGAGTTCCAATCGTTCCAAGAAAAGAGTGCGAGAATTCCTTTTTGTTGGCAAAGTATAAATATATAAAGTTCGAGGGGATAATAAAACTTGGAGCGAGAGAATAAAAATATCGAAAAAGTTTTTTGAGGGCCAACTAATGCGCTCCATGGCGAAACTTAAGATGAATGGTTTTTTCATGAGATAAAAAAATTGAAAAACATTTCCATAAGCTCAAAACTCTTGAAAACTCTCCTCAAAAACGACAGAAAATGTTGGACATTGAAGAAATAGAAATCAAAAATTTTTCAAAACATTAAAGACCCATATTAACTCAAGAATACATTTAAAAAAATAGAAAATTAATGAATTTTTTTATTGAAAAAAATTCGTTATTTTTTTAGGACACATTTTTGATCAGATCTGATTTATAATTCGTTTATTTCTGCAGAACCCATTTTTTTATAAATAAGTTCATCAAAAATTTTTCTAATCCTAGTAAAGTGCTATTTTTCCCGCGGCTAATTTTTTCGCGGCTAATTCCCAACACAGCCAATTTTTTTCCCACCTTTTTCTGTTCATCCATTCTCTACACGGTTCTCAAGGCGAAATTCCTACGCGGGTGTATGGCCGCAATGGCGGCACCCGGCTGTCACCAGCAGTCTTGTCCGAGTGGTTAAGGAGATTGACTAGAAATCAATTGGGCTCTGCCCGCGTAGGTTCGAATCCTGCAGACTGCGAATCCTTTTGCCATTTTTGAAAATGATGATTTTATCATTTTAATGCATTTTTCAGGTTCTATACGATTTTTTTTTATGCTTCCTTGGCTTAAAAAACTCTTTCAATGCATGTGAAAACTTTTTTTTGGTGTTTGAAATGAAATTGTGCCTTGCACTGCAAACCAACATGCACATTCCACAGGCTTCCGCATTACACAGGAAAAAAATAATTGATTATAAGAAAAAAAGTTCAAAGGTTTTCATTCATTGCTTTTTCTACCTTTTTTTGCAAAAAAGTCTTTTTTTCCTCTATTTTTTTCATCAAAAATCATAATTGATTAATTTTCGGAGTAAAGCTCAAGGTCTCCAATTCTGTATGAAGGGCAGTTTTCTAATTGTTCAGTTGATTTTTAAAAAATTGCCGGTTTTAATCGAAGATTTTCAAGAAAAAATGGGAAAAAAGATAATTCAAATCACAAGATTTTTTTTTTTTTCCCCGAAGGGAATTTCGTAGGTAACTGTAGAATTATTTTTGTTTCGTGCCTAAATTCGCTTACGTTTTATTTTCTAGATTCTTAATGATTTGCTATAGCCGTTTACGACTGGCTTGGGACATCGAACGGGCGGTTTATCTTGCGCGACGATAGTAGATCATGGCGGCTCAACATGCGCCTTTAATGAGCGAATTACTTCTGTTTCAATTTAATTCAGTTTTTGTTTGCATTTATTTAATCGGTTTTCAGGTTTTCTTCAAATCGACCTAATACAAAATAAATCATAAAATGGGACATTTCATAAAGGGCGCATAGGTAGTCGCCGTGATCTACCTCTGCCACCAGAACTGAACCTCCCGTTCGCCGTCCCAAGCCAGCCGTGCACGGGCTATATAGTTCATTAACGCGACTTGAAAGAGCGGAACTTCTCTGCGCCCTCCTTATCTCTCGACGTCTCTCTCATGTTTACGGGCTCTTTCCATGTTTCTCTAACCTCGCCGGTGAGGGAACAGAGAGACGCAGACATGCGAAAACTGCCAAGTCGCGGCCGACGGGCTATAGATATTTTGAAGATTTATAGGAGGCGTTGATTGAATCGAATGAGTAGCGTCAAGTTTTTGTGACAGTTTTGAAACGTATTTCATCTGTTGATTTTCTTGAATGTATGGTAGAAAATGACGCTTTATTTAAAAGTTTTATAGAGTTTATTCACGTCAAAAGGCGCGTTTTTCGCCGTTAAGCAAGGTCCATTTCTTGTCCGGAAAGTCCAAAATAGCTTTAAATCGTCCAAAAATTCAAAAACTAGCCTTTCGATGTAAATTTTCGGGAACCAAGCTTTATTTTGGAGCGCAATAAACACTTTTACTTTTCCGAAAATGCCTCTTAGAGCATGAAAAAGCTCAAGCTAGCTGTGAATCGACTATTTGACATCAAAAAGGTACTGACCCTTCGATGACGCCGATGAAAAGTGTCGGGGATCTCGCCGAGACGATCCTCCAGCTCATGACGCTCCAACTCGTCGTACTCCCAGTCGAGCTCGTCGTGGTGGTACGTCGACGCCGCCGCGTCGTTCTCTGAATACTTCCATTCAAAAAAAGCCCTGTGGTGACAGAGGATTGGTAAGAGCCCTGGTAAGAGAAATACTTCTTGGAAAATTTTAATTGTTTCAAAGAGCTATTTGAACGATCCGTTCTCAAATTGAGTGGATAAGCTCGGACATTTTTTGAATCAGAAGTTTCGGGGCATTTCTAGTGACCACTTTAATAGCTTCACCTCTCTTGAGTGATCCCTAGAATCGGCCAGAAACGTTTCCTTTTAAAAAAAATTTCTCAAACTATTTTCTCAGCTCAAATTCAACAAGGCATGTCACTTTGAGCCAAGTATTTAAAAATGGTTTTCTGACCATAACTTCTCTGAAATTGCTCTAATTGCTTTGAAACTTTACACAGATTTGTAATAACTTCACAGTAACTCATTTCCAGAATATGAACTCATTTGCTCAAGTTTCACGAGATTTATGAACAAAAAAACCAAAAAAATCGGTGAAATTTTTTTGTAAGGTAAGAGATCTGTGAATCCTTTAAAAAGTTTGGTTTTTTTGTTAGTCACCAACTTTTTTTCACAGCCTTTATGAGCAATTTTCGAACAATTATTCAGAATCAGCGGGAAAAAAACTGCATCTAGTGAACATAGTCTCATTCAGAAATCGAAATAACCAATCAACTTGTGAATCTCAAAACACTCTGATATGATTAATCACATATAAATAACACATATAAATAAAAGCTACCGTAATCATGACGAAGAAGGGCGGCGCGCGGACTATCGGACAAGGTTGGGTCGGACTCGACGCGCTGGTACCCGCCGTGCGCCGTCATCGTGCTTTCCGAGGACGCATCTGAATCTTTTCTAAATGATTATCTATGGATATTTGAAAGTGCAGAATATAGATAGATAACCAGAGAAAAATGAGACAAAGAAAGATCGTTCGGAGCCTGAAGAGACGGCAGAGAAAACTAGAGATCTTATTTCTCTGGCGTCTCTCCAGGATAGGCGATCTCTCGCTTTAGCTACGAACATATCTGCGTAGTTGAATAGTTCAAAAACAAGAGAATAGAGGCTGCCTGAAGAGGAGACAAAGAAAAATAGAGATCTTATTTCTCTGGCGTCTCTTCAGTGCATCGTTGATCTCTCGCTTTAGTCGAGTGTATATAATTCAAATCTATCCGGAAAAAAAAAAACTAAAGTATGACGTGGACGAGAAGGATCAACGGCGGCTTGAAGAGACGCCAGAGAAAAACAGAATCCTAACTTCTCTGACGTCTCTTCGGTGCATCGTTGATCTCTCGCTCTAGTCAAAAGGACGAAAAAAAAAACTCAGAGCGAAAAATAATTATAACCCATTAGATAAAGATCAACGGCGACCTGAAGAGACGATAGAGAAGTGAAGGTTATGATAGATCAACGACGGCCTGAAGAGACGCCAGAAAAAAAAAGATTCTAACTTCTCTGGAGTCTCTTCAGGGCTTCGTTGATCTCTCTGTAAAAAAATTAAATTGAACAAAAAAATATCTGAAAAAACAATAGAGAAAGTGGTCCTGAAAATTGACATTTCTACCAAATTCAACCAGTTTTCTCGATAGAAATCAAATTTTAGGACTTTTTCTTCAGAAAAGAACAATAGAACAAAGGAAAAATCATCTTCCTAAAACTTGAAACTCGGAAAAAAAGACGACAAGGATATAAAAAAATTAAAAATTGGGGTGGCGGTGGAAATTTGGCCCCAGCAAACAGGTAATTCAACACCTGTGTCGCCATCAAAAATTCGGTTCGCCCTTTTCCCACGTTTTTGGTTTCTGTTTTTTTTTCGGGATATATATGGGATTGTTCTTACAATTTTCCGATAAAAAGAAAAAAATATTTTTTTCGGTAAAAATAAATTTTTGAAAGACATATTTTAGCGAGAAAACTAGGAAAAATATACAAAAAAATTGATGGAAAAATTTGAAAAATTCGGAAAAAAGTATAAAAATTATGAAATTTTCCGGCTTTCCATAATTTTCCGGACACCCAAAAGAAAACTTTGAAGAAATCTTAAATTTCCAAAAAAATATTTTAAAAAAATATATTCCTTATATTTTTTTAGCGTATATAAACTAGCAAGAAGCTCAGAAAAACAAAAAAACTCAAAAACTAATTTTTTTTCAAAATATACTCCTCAAACTCATAGTGAATATGAACTAGAAAAAAAGGCTCGAAAAAAACCGAATTTTCAGAAAAAAAAAATTTTAAATAGACAATAAATTTCCTGTTGAAAGTCTTAAAAACCGCAAAAAAATTTTACAGAGAAAAAAAAATATTTCCCTTCAAAAAGTATCCAAAAAAGGACCAACAAAAATCATTGCAATAAATCCTGGCTTTATATTTTCTTTTCAGAATAATCATGACGCCATTCCGGAACCTTTATGACGTCATTATTCCTCAAAGCAAGAAGGGAAAAAGGGCTAAAAAAATAGAGAAAAATCAAAAAGGAAAAATGTTGGAAAATTTCGGAATTTTATAAAAAAATTAAAAAAATGGTCGAGATTATTCAATAGATGTTTTCCATTAAAGGAGATATCAACTTTTTGAGAAAAAAATAATTTTTTTTCCATTATCGTAGGGACAAGAACTGTAAATTTTTTTCGAAAAAAATTAATTTTTTTTCAACATTTGAGTGCCCCTAACTTTTTCAAAGTCTTTATGAAAAATTTCTGAGAACATTTTTCAAAATTAGTCAAAAAAACTGCCTCTAATGATCATAGTCTCATTCAGAAATCAAAAATTGAGCTCCCAATAAAATTCCCTTTTCAAAAAAAGAAGATCCCCTCCATTTTTCATTAAAAAACCTCAATTAAAGCGGTTTTTTCCAAGCAAAATTGGAAATTTCGGGGTTGAAAACAAAAATAAAGTTGTGTGTAGGATGAGGGGGAGGAACGTTAGGGATCGCCCATTTTTGGCATTCTCGAAAAGTATTCCGTCGGGACGACATTTGTCTTTACTCCATTTCGAGGGCCGCCGCCGTTTCATTCAAGAGTTATAGTTTCAATTCGGAGGAATCAGAAAAGTTGTAGATATATAGGTTAATAGGGGAAAATATGTACATAAATGACTAAACATTCAAAAAAAAGCTTTTTACAGCTTTCCAAAAGAAGGGAATGCGCACGGAAAATGACGAAAAACGAGTTTGTTCTAACTTTTTTTTTTTCAAAAATATTGATACTTCATTCGATTCATTCAAATACATTAATTCGGCAAGGAAATCTATCCAATTTCCTTTAAAAAAGCCTGAAAACATAGTTCAAAATTATTTTCTCATCCAGTAAATCCACAACAATCGGCTCTCATACCGCGCCCCTATTGCAATAAACCGCGCCACAGTTGCAATAAGCCACGCCCACTGCCCTCATGCGCCGCCGGTTCAGAAAAAATGGGATTTGATATTGAAAATTTCAAATTAAACGTTTTAGGTTCAATTGTATCAAGAAAAAGCTTGAAAAGTTCAATGGCTCAGCCGGTAAAGCTTCAGAATACCGTCCAGAAGGTCACGGGATCAATCCCACACGAGAAAAATAATGATATTTGTTGTTCTCTCCCGAATAAAATGGCATAAATGAAGGTAGCTCATTTTTGGAAAACTTATACTGTCATTCTAGAGGTCGCAGGTTCAATGCTCCTTTCAAAAAATGGCAAAAAAACCAGATTTTTTTGACATAGAGGTCAAGGGATATCAAATCAGTTTTAAAACACATTTTTATAAAAAAATAAACGAAGAAAAATAACTCAAGACCGTCAATCAGGAAGTCCCAGGTTCGATTCCACCATAGAAAAATGGCAAAAAAGTCAAATAAAAATGGAAAATTTTCAGCCAAAAACAAAGATTCTGGGGTCATATTTTCTTTGTCAAAGTTAAATATGAAAAAAAAAAATTAATCGTTGAATTTGGTCACGGAAAAGGGAAAAAACCTTGAAGTACATGAAAAATAGAATGGAAAAAGCATCCAGCAAAGTCAGATGGGTGTGATGAAAAAATATCGGACAGGAAGAAAAATTGTTCGATTGGCAACAATTCAGACTGTCATCAAAAAGGTCACAGGATCGAATCCGCTCAAGAAAACTTCTTGCCATAAGCATCTGGATTAAAAAATGAAGCTTCAAGGGTGTGAAAAAGGACATTTTCGGACCTTCGAGCCGGTTAAAAACGGCTTACAGCTTTTTTTTTAAGTGGCTCAATCGGTAACACTGCCGACTGCCATCAAAAAGGTCACAGGATCGAATCCGCTCAAGAAAACTTCTTGCCATAGGAATCTGGAGCAAAAAATGAAGTTCCAAGGGTGTGAAAAAAGAACATTTTCGGGATTCGAGGTTACAAAACGGCCCCAAATGACCGCATCCATCAAAGGCTAATATGTGGTGGGAGGCCACACACACTTATTCTTCAGAAGGGAAAGAACCAAAAAAAAGGCGAGTCCGAGGCTTCGGAAGGCGTCGGCGGAGGGCTTGGCGCCGATTCGTGATGACTCCCTTGAGGAGGCCCTGGGTGTATAAGCCTTTCGCTCTTTTTTCCACCCAACCAACGTTCCGAAACTCTTCTCGATGTGGATTTATTGCCCTAGATCGTTGGGATCTTCTAAAATCCTAGGTTTTTAAAGGAGCATGGAAAAGTTTCAAAAAGGTCTCGAGGCGAAGAGCGGTTTCCATAAGGGCAGTGCTGTTCTCATCAAGTCGGTAACACTTTTTATGATTTTCCAGTTCCAAAAACTTGATTTGTAACAGTAAGGTCACACAGCAATCTTCTTTCTCTTCTCTTTCATTTCCAAAAAGAGAAAATTTTTTCATAAGAAAAAAAGTTCTGAAATAGACCTTTTTGAAAGATTGAAGGCGTGAATTGTACTCCAAAATGGGACTTTCCATAGAACAGGAAATATGTTATCCTTTCAAGCTAGTTGATTTCTTTTCTCGATTTTTCGAGGTAGGCCTTCGAAAAATTCCCGATCCCGTCTCGGTTTGATTTTTCACAAGTTTGAGCGTTTTTCCTCATTTTCATTTCAAAAAGGACCACCCGTTTTTTTCTAAAAAGAAGGTGTTCGAATTTTCGAGAAGGTCCTGTAGAATTATTATATTCAAAAAAATTATTTTCCCGGAAGTTTTATGTGAATAAAACTTTTGATCCAAAATCTCTGAAACACGTAATTATTACGTGATTTTCTATATACATTCAGGACAATCAACAGATAAGATACGTTTCAAAAAAATGTTACAAAACTTCAAATTATCCTTTTCGAGTCGATTTATGCGTGGTTTGTCCGAAACATCCTATTAAATATGTATCTAAAAGATCAATGAACATTTCTGAAAAAAAAGCGAATTTATGCGCGAAACAAAAAGAGTTCTACAGTAACCTACAAAACTCCCATCGGGAAAAATAAATTAAAGTTCTGAGAAATCTTGATGTTAGTCCCACATTTTTTTCACATTTTTTTCAAATTAAACCGAAAAATTTTGTTCAAAAAAATCAGCCGAAAAAAATATGAAAATTGTGCTTTACACAGGACTGGAGCCCTTGAATTTTGCTCCGAAAGTTAATTAATTATGATTTTTGTGAAAAAATAAGGAGGATAAAATTCTGTCGCAAAAAAAGGTAGAAAAAGCAATGAATGGAAATTTTTGGAATTTTTTTCTTATATATAGTTATTTTTGTGTAGTGCGGAAGCCTGTGGAATGTACATGTTGGTTTGCAGTGCAAGGCTCAATTTTATTTCAAACACCAAAAAAAATTTTGAAAGAGTTTTTTAAACCAAGGAAGCATTAACAAAAATCGCTGAGAGACCTGAGAAACGCATAAACAAAATAAAATAATTATTTTCAAAAATGGCAAAAAGGATTCGCAGTCTGCAGGATTCGAACCTACGCGGGCAGAGCCCAATTGATTTCTAGTCAATCTCCTTAACCACTCGGACAAGACTGCTGGTGGGAGGCAGCGCGCGTCCGGCCGCCAAACCTCCTCTCTCGCCCGCCATCGTGCGTGGGGAGGAAATTGCGTCGTACGCGAGGTCTCTTCCGCTTTTTGTTTCTTCTTTTAGGAGGAATTGATGGGAGGGCATTAACCGCAACTCAAAATTTCCTTGAGCTTTTGGCCCCAGGAGAGGAAAAAGATGAAACGTTTTCGGCGAAAACAAAGGAAAACTGCAAAAAAGGCTCAAAATAGGTATAGATTTGTTGGAAATTTCTCGAATGAATAAAAAGGATATTCTAATGAAATTCTTAGTTCTAATCGCTATACGAAAAACAGCAAGATCCACAGGCTATTTTTTTCCCGATTCAAGTGCGCCCCAATGATAAATTTGAGCTATTTTCGGTAGAAATCGACGTTTAAATTTTTCAAAGTTATCACACTACCAAAAAGCGGTATTCTATCAAAAATATTATGAAAAAACACTAAAAGAGCCTACTTTCTTAGTTAAAATGAACAAAAACAAGAAGATAAAAATGACTTTGAAATTGAAATTCCGAACAGAAAAAGCATTGGAAAAGGCTAAAACGGACAAGAAATTCCGAACAGAAAAAGCATTGGAAAAGGCTAAAACGGACAAGAAATTCCGAACAGAAAAAGCATTGGAAAAGGCTAAAACGGACAAGAAAAAAAAACCCTAGAGCCTTTTTAACTTTTCAAACGCGCTCCAACGATAAAATGGTAAAAATTCAGCCATTTCCGGTCGAATACTAACGTTGAAGCACTGCAAAATTTTTCCAATCCGAAACAATCACACAAAAAAACCAAGTCCAAAGGCCATTTTCTGATTTTCCAAGTTCCAAGGATAAAATGCAAAATTTTGAGCCCTTTCCGGTCAGAAACTAACTTCGTAGCACTGCAAAAACATTTGAATCCGAAATAATCACACAAAAATGAGCTAGAGGCCATTTCCCGACTTTTCAAGTGCGCTCCAACGAGAAAAACCATAATTATAAACAGGAAATCCGGATTTTCTTTTGAAAGAAAAATCTGTTTGGAAATTGCAAACACATGTGCTTTCGAAAAATGTAAACGGTGTCGAGTCCGTTATAAACCAGATGACCTTTTCTCGATGAAAAAATGATCTGAGATTTTCAAAAAAAGGCAAGGAATAGCGTTTGGAAAGCATTAAAATACACAGAAAAATGGGAAAAAAGAAGATTTTTTGAAATTCAAGACGAAAAAATCCGTATAAAAATGAGAAACTGTCCTAAAATTTAAAAATTCACCACGAAAATCTCGTTTTCCTTGGATCTTCTGCAAAAAATTATGAAAAAAAAATTGATTATTCGAGCTCAAAAATAAGATATATTCATTGGGAGAAACAGAAAATTTGGGTTAAAACTGGTAAAATTAGGAAATTTGGTAGGAATTTATCGACTTTATCATGGAAATTGAGCTGGATATTCATAAAAAGAAAGTTTTTTTCTTTCAATGAAATTCTAAAGAAGTGAAATTTTTGATTTGTGTACGGATATTGAACACAATTTTTCACATCTCGAATCCAAAAAATTTTTTTAAAGTATAATTTGAATCGAAATATCTTGTTTTTTTGATAGTAAAATGATCCCTTCAGTGAAAAACTGACTGAAATTTAATAACTTTGAAAATTCGGGCAAAGTCTGAATGGTGGATAATGGCCGCTAAGAGGCTCAAAAAAGGCTTCAGAAAGGCTCCAAAAAGGCTCCAGGAAGGCAGCAAAGAATGGAGCCATTTTCCACCCTTTATGGAGCCTTTTTCCACCCTTTGTGGAGCCTTTTTCCACCCTTTTATGTAGGGACCGCAGAGCCACGCCCACTTCGCTGTTCAAAAAAACTTCGTCATTTTCGTTGCATTTTGGTTCTTTTTTTCATATTTTAAAAACAGTTTTCTTGTACCGATTTGGGGAAAAAAATTGGGGAAACATACAATCGGCTATGCTTAACAATCCTACATAAAAAGAAAAATACTGAAAAAAATGAGAAATAAGAATGTGTGACGACAGTTTTTAAAAACGCATTTGTGGCCGAAAAACGGATAAAAATCCCGTTTTTTTTCTTTAAAGTTTCTGGGCAACTTTTTATTCTTGAATATCATAAAGCAACTAAAAACGCATATTCTGGCAAAAAAATAAAAAAATTCTATGGTTGGCCTCAAAAAAATAACGCAATTTGAAAAATCACGATTTTTCGAAATTCCCTATTTTCGAAAAAAACGCAATCGATAATTACTGATTATATTTTTTTAAACGGTTGTTTGCAGTTGTTTGCAAATTTTAAAAAAATAGAAAAACTAAGTTTTTTTCATCAATTATATAGTTTATATGAAAGCTTAAAAATTTCGGTTTTTCGTAACGCTTTGAAAACGGCCCAAAGCGTTCTGGGCAAGTTTTTATATTTTATAATATCAAACATTAGACATTTCTCTACAACATATCAAAAAATAAAAAAATTCCTAGGATGGCCCGAAAAGTATGGTTAATTTAAACGCTCGAAAGTTATTTTTTTAAAAACTGCGCGTCGCTGGAAATCTGCAGACACCGCGAAGGCCACGAAATTTTTTTCGAAAGCGTGAAGAAGATTTTTTTAACTATTTATGTATTCTATTCAAGTTTTTCTCATTTTATTGTGGCTTTATAGTTGCTTTTTTTACTCATTTCATAATTGGAATCTTTTTTTCCTATATCATTATATCCATTATAGCAGCGAGAAAAGTATTAAATTTCTTGTTACTCAACTTTTTTTGAATTTTTTCAGAATGTCAAGTAAAGAATTCTAAAGAATTGTCTACGTACACTCCATGTAGACGCACAAACTTTAGAGAAAAATAAAAGAAGTAGAAAATCAAAAGTAAAAACGCTTTCGCCCTTTTTTTTAAAAAACTCTCTGAAAAAGGACTTGGTGATTATTTACATATTTTTCAGTAAATTTCTTAGTAGACTGTTACATTTTCAATTCGGTTTAATGCTGTTCGTCCTTCGCAGAGGTCTATTTTGTCGGTTATTTTCTTTTTTTACGAAATGCATTGAAACCTTCTTCAAAACTCGCTTTTCAGCAGCGTGAGTGCTTGAAGAGTAGGCTGATATTGAAAAAGAGCAATATTCAATATGAAAACTCTAATATTTCATTTAAAACTTCTAAAAACTCAAATAAATATGTTTTCGAAACGTCTCCTGCGTGAATTAACGCACAGCAAGGAGCGCGCGGCATCTATAAACACGCCCCTTTTCCTGCGACCTTGACGAAAGTTTCTACACAAAAAGTGGTTCCCCGATTTCGCCACTTTTTTTTGCTTATAACTTTTTCATTTTTTTCATATTTTTTTCTTTTCTGTTTTTCGCAGTTAGCTCTCGATTGCCATCAGCTTTCTTTTTCATATAGGTTTCATGTTTATATCACTGACTTTGGAAATTGGCCTGCGGTCCCTACCTTTATGAACCTTTTTTTCCACCTTTTCTGACATTGCCGATGAATTTAGAAAAACCTTCAACATAGGCAAAGTCGGAAGGACCCTTCACGGGCCCTTTGAGCGTCCGTTACAGATCCGTCTGTTTCCATTAATTGTTCCTAAACGGGTGGCAAAGGTTTCCTTTTTACTGCCTTTTTGCGTCCTTTCATCGGCCTTCATCCACCCTTTTTGGACCCTTTTGAGAAATTCAATTTTTTTTTTAATTAGGAATAATTTTTACAAGGGACTGTGTATGAACCATAATATGCAACAGTAATGAAATCGGAAATTATCAATAGAAGAGAATTTCAGGGCCCTTTTGCACCCTCACTCTTTCTTCACCCTTTTTGCGGCCTTTCCCTTTTTTCGCCCTTTTATGACCCTTTTTAACCCACCAAAAATGAAAGGCTCAATAAAGGCCGTAAAAAGGGACCCTTTCAGCGGCCATTTTGCAGTCTCTCCCTTTTCGCACCCGTTTTCCGCACTTTCGACTTTGGCAGTGAAAACAACATGCCAGTCTCTTAAAAGTTATCAAAAATATTCTAAAGCTGTACAAATATTGGTTGGTACCCAAAAACAAAAAAAAAAGATTCCAAAGAGCCAATTGAAACCGAGAAAAAGTAGGAGAAAGGGAAGGGCCAAGTGACCATTTGTCGTCTGCCGCTGGAAAAAAGCGGCCTTCCCGGGGGAATTTTCAACTCTTTCGGATCTATCACTGACCAGAAAAATCCCACACGATTTTACGCGCAAAATGTCAACTTTCGTCTCACTCGAAAGGGTGTTTTTGATGGAATCGGGCCCATTTTTCAGAATTTTCCAGCTTTCCAGGAGGTTTCGAGGCTAAAGATTGAGCTTGAGCTTTGAAAAAAAAATTTCGAGATCAAATTTATATAGTCTGCAAGTGAAAAAAATAACCATAAAAAAAGCTAGAAAAAGACAGTTTTTTTGGCGTTTTAAAGCGAACAAGAAGCTAAACAAATGATTATTATTCATTTTTGAATAGGACTGGATCAATTTCAAAGCATTTTATAGGCCGTTTCGTACAAATTTTCCAGTTTAAATATGTTCGAAATCAATTTATAAGAGCTCAAATTTGACCGAAAGAGGATTCGATCAACTTTATTGAAACTGTTGTATTTATTTATGTTTCGAATAGAACTGGATCAATTTTTGAGCAATTTCTGAGCGTTTTTCGTGCAAATTTTTTTAGTTCAAAACTGTCCAAAAATTGAATTATAAAGCTTTTATTCTGACCAAAAAAATGGATTGAAAAAAACGACAAATTTCACTCCTAGACATGTTAAAACTAGAAAAATGCTCTACAAAAATTTCCACGACCCAGGAAAACTTTATAATCAAGAAAGGAATATTAATAAAGAAACATAGAAAACAATGAATTCCTAGAGGAAAATTGAAAAAAGGGACAAAAAATCCGATTAGATTTGAAAAATGATTCCTTATTTGCTCTTTTTCTTAAAAATCCGGCGGATTTGGCGCTTTTTGAAGTTTCAAGGGCTAAAAATAGATAAAAAACGTCCAGGAGAAAGTTTTTGAAGCTCAAATCTTAATTTCAAACTTGAATTTCGTATTTATTTTTTTCAAGTTTTATCATTATTTAGCCGGAAAAATCGAGCTTTTTCCTGCAGAAATTTCATCAGTTTGAAGCTAATGAAAAAGGAAAAAAATGATAAAAAAATAATCCAATAAATGAACCCTAAACCTTCAAATTCCCGAAAAAAAGAATAAATAAAAAAAGATGGAAACAAAAATTAGCCTGAAAGCAGGACGAACGAGGACGTTCCCAATCGAATTTTTATTTCTTCAAAAATGTGCAAAAAAACAAAATTGAGTGAGGTAGGCCCTCCAAACAATTTCACAAACTGAAAAAAAGAGGAAGAGAGAAAAATGAGCCAGAGAACGTTATTTCTATTTTTTTCATTCAATTTATAGTTTAAAAATATAATTTTTTTGGAAACTATAGTGAATGGAGGAGAATCCAAGCAGGAAGAAGAACCTCATTTTTCATCGCAAAGCTTTGAAGAAAAGGAAAAAAGCCTCCAGAGAGTTGAAAAGCAACAATCCACAAGGTTTTCAATGGAAGGAACATTCCAAAATCGAAATTTTGCAACTAAACTGGTAGAATTTCTGAAAGGAGGGACAAGAAAAGCTCATAATCCACAGAGTAATTAGTCTTTCGAACTTTCAAAGAGCAAGAAGCCGAGAAGAAAAAGGAGAAAAACCTTCGAAAAACGATTAAAAAAAAGTCCGAAAAATTTGGGGTTTTTAAAAGAAGATCCGCAGAAGGTTGATTGAACATCAAGAAAAATCGCGAGAAAAGACTCGAAAAATCACAGTTTAACGATGGAGCGCACAAGATCCATTCACCAAGGCTATTTTTGAACTTATTATGAACCAGACGCGAATCGGACTTCTCGGGACCTTTCTAGTGACACTTTAGTAGCGTCAGAATTCTTAAGTGATCCCTAGAATTTCTGAGAAACGTCCGGTCGCGTTACCGAGGTCCAAGTAGAAAAATGCGTAGAACTCTGGATTATCGATAGAGCGCAAAAACTCCGGGTTTCGGCTAATATCGGCAAAAAACGGGTCTACAAGAAAATTCCCAAATCATTGACCAAGAACGTTAGTGAAAAATATTTTCTAAACTCAAAAAATCACAGATTAACCATGGAGCGGACAAGGTCTATCTATCGAGGCTTTTTTTTACAACATATCAATTCTCGGAATTCGGTCAACATTCATAGAAAGATACGTAGAACTTGACATTATCGATAGAGCACGAAAGATGGTAGAATTTCGGCCTTTTTTTTCGTTTCAACAAAAAATCACGAAAAGTCTCGATTTAACTCTAAAAATTTCTGACTAACCATGGAGCGAACTTGACA
The DNA here is from genome assembly GCA_904845305.1 of Caenorhabditis auriculariae. Classification (NCBI taxonomy): domain Eukaryota; kingdom Metazoa; phylum Nematoda; class Chromadorea; order Rhabditida; family Rhabditidae; genus Caenorhabditis; species Caenorhabditis auriculariae. The sequence goes on along the minus strand of CAJGYM010000188.1, from coordinate 55,664 downwards.
TGATCTATAGATCACGGAAGTTCGGTGAATTTCGGCTTTTTTAAATCTTTTTTTGTAACAAAAGATCAACAAAAAAATCGTAAAAAAACAAACCTCGTTTTCATTCAAAAAAATCATATATTAGCCTTAGAGCGCACAAAATCCATCTGTCAAGGCTGTTTTAAAACATATTATTGCTGCGAATTCATAGAAAAATTCGAAAATAACTATAGAGCGCAATAATATGGTTAAACCAGCTATTTTCAGAGTTTTTCCCTAACAAATAATGAACAAAAAAATCGTGAAAAAAATCTTTTTTTCATTCAAAAAGTTATATATTAGCCATGGAGCGCATAAAACCCATCTATCGTGACTATTTTAAACATATTGATGCTCCAAATTCATAAAAAAGATGCGTAGAACCCGACAAAGCACGAAAAATAAGATATTCCAGCTATTTTCAGAAATTTTCCTGTCGAAAATTCAACAAAAGATAATGAAAAAACTCGACCAAACTCAAAAAATCACAGAATTAGCCATAGAGCGCACAATACCCATCCATCGAGGCGATTTCAAAACTCACCAATGCTGGGAATTCGGTCAATATTGATAGTGGGAATGGTGCAAGTCGGGGCATCCGAGGGCGCTTTCGAGGGCCTTCTGGAGCCTTTCTCCGAGCCGACGACCACCGGAATCGGAATATACAGGACGGAGGAGGTCTTCTTCTTCTTGCCCATGTTTGGAGAAGGGGGGCAAAAACAAGTTTCGGCGTTACAAACGGCGCCAAGTGCTTGGAAATTAGGGTCGTCGTCGTCGTTGGCAATTCCAGGCGAGCCACCGTGACGAGGCCGTTTAATTAGAAATTTTCCCAAGCCCCAGCCCTTCCCCCCTCTTTTTTTCCCGTTTTGTGTCTGCTCGTCGAGAGCACGGTCTGTCACTCACAGATTTCTCTCTTCCTGATAAATCTCCCCTTTTTTGGAATTTTTTGACAAGGAAGTTCGCGTTTAATGGTAAAGCCGAACTGAAGCATTCAACAATGTTTTTTGGATACAGACTGTTAAAATTTTTAGTGGCCACTACAGGGTTTTGACGTTTTAGTATCCTATAGTAGTTAAATAAGTGGTCACTAAAGGGGGTAAAAATTAGTGCCCACTTTAGGGGTCTAAGTGCTACTACTAGAACACTAAAAATTTTAGTGATCACTTTAGGGGTCAATGGATCAATATAACTATTTCAATCTGTTTGTTTTAAAATTATCAGAGTTACTGGAAGGAATACTGAATGAAAAACTACTGAAGGGGCCACTGTTGAGGTGGGTTTAGTGGCCACCAAAAATTTTCTCAGAAATGAACACAAGGAAAAAGCGAGAAAAAAATTTTAACATTTTTTTGAGCCTTTTTCCTTTTTTTTTAAACTGTAGAACGGAGTAAACTCGTTGGGGTTCGCACTAATCTGTGAAAAAATAGTTATTGATAAAACTATTTGAAAACGGCTTCCTGTGACTAGTTGTAGGAATCGCTCAGAAAACCAAATTTCTCAACCTTTTTTTTCATATTCAGATGCAATATCATTTAAAAAGACGAAACGATTATTTTTCAAAAAAATTTTTTTCTTGCTCTGTAACTCAAAAGAAAGGGAAAATAGACGGCTATTTTGAATTTCGCGGAACCTCTTCTACCCAAAAAAACTTGATAGATAGAGCAGTAAATAAATTATATATACAAGAATTTTACAGGATTCAAGAAGCATTTTTTTGAAATTTAAAAAAACTCTAGAGATATAAAAAAATTCTCGTTACATGCACCTTTGGAACGCTGTCACTTACAGATTTCGCTTCCTAGGCAAGCTTTGGAACGGCAAATCGATTTCAACTGGGAAAATTTCTAGTGGCTACTATAGGGTTTTGACGTTTTAGTGGCCACCATAGTAGTTAAATTAGTGGTCACTTAAGGGAATAAAATTAATGGTCACTTTAGGGGTCTAAGTGCTACTACTAGACCACTAAAAATTTTAGTGGCCACTTTAGGGGTCAATGGATCAACATAACTGGTCGAATCTATTTTTTTCAAAATTATCAGAGTTACTGGAAGGAATACTGGATGAAAAGCTACTGAAGTGTCCACTATAGAGATAAGTTTAGTGGCCACTTTAGTGTCCTTCCCAAGTAGTCCTTGACGAGCCCTATAGTGGCCCCTAAAAATGTTCCCAGAAAGGGCAAAAAAGGGTCCACTTCTACGGAATAGTACGTATTTAGAGAAAAAGGAGAGCAAATAAAGGTTATTTCAAATATTTGTCTCAATTCGAATGATAAGGAAGAGCAGAATCAGTTGGAAGAATCCAGACTCCGCCCCTCCCAGTTGCTATATTGTTATCAGGGGCACGAATTAGAAATTCAAAAAAGGTCTCGAGACGAAAAAAGTCTCCCATTGTTATTCGTGGTATTTAAATCCCCAACGGGAAATTTTAAACTGGGCTGAAATCAACCAATTAACTTCGGACGAAAATTAAATGCACAACTATAAATTAAAAAAAAAATGATCTGTGAAGCGAAATCAATGATAAGCTGTCAATAAAAGCTGAACTGAGAGTTCAAAACTTCAAGAAAATAACAGGGTTTAATTCATCGAAACAGGGAAGGTAGTAGAAACTCCAATTAATCTGAAACTTAAGAAATTTTTAAAGAAACGCTAGACGAACAAGTGAAAGATCAAGTAAAAATCTAGAATTCTAAGCTGTTTTTTTCTTAATTTACTTCCTTATAATGACATATTATTTTGTGGGCCTGAAAGTAGTAGAAACTCCATTTTCGTTCTGAAACTAAAGAATACCACGGAACAACGCTAGACAAATCTGTGAGAGACAGTGAAAATCCAGACTTTCAAGCAGGTTTTTCTAATTTTCCACCACATCATAGCTCATTATTCTACAGACCTTGAATGAGCCTGAAAGTAGTAGAAACTCCATTTTCATTCTGAAACTCAAGAAAACCACGAAGAATGAATAAAAGACAGTGAAAATCCAGGATTTTTAGCTGTTTTTCCTAATTTTCTTCCTTATCATTGCCTAATAATCTCCCTACCTTGATAGAGACTGAAAGTAGTAGAAACTCCATTTTCATTCTGAAACTAGAGACAACCACGAAGTATGATTGAAAGAATGTTAAAATCCAGGATTCCAAGTTGTTTTTCTCAGTTTTTTTCATCATCGTTTGTTTTTCTACAGACCTTTTTTGAGCCTGAAAGTAGTAGAAACTCGATTTTCATTCTTAAACTGACGAAAACTACGATTATTCAATTATTCATTCAATCAAGGATCACTTTCCGGACTCTATCACCGAAGTTTCAGAGACAATTTTGAGTTTCTACTACTTCGCGAGTTGCCACAGTTGAATTCATGAGAATATCGGGCTAAAGAAGAATTTGTTTCTCATGATTTGAACTCTGGAAAGTAGTAGAAACTCCAGATTGCTTCTGAAACTCTAGAAATCCAAGAGGAAAGCGAGTCGGGGGAAAAGTCAGGGGGAAATCAAGGAAAGTTGATGATGCCGTGGAGCGAATGGAATGTTCCGACGTCGCGACGTCCAAATCCGACAAATCTCGTTTGCTCGGCGACGTCGTTTTTTTCTTCGCTCTTTTGTTTTGTCTTTGACTCGGAGGCGACGGGATGAACTATCAAAAAGAAGGTCCAAAAACACATTGGAACTGATATTTCTATGAATGTTCGAGGAGAAGGGACAAGAGAAGCTGTTAACGTGAAAAAAAAAAGGCCAGGACTTGTGAGACTGTGATCGCACTTGGAATGGATCCAAGACGCTACAGAAATGTCTGAACCTCTAATTTTTGTGTGTTGTCTCGCCGATGGTGTTATAGTCAACAGATGTCCAAGGAAAAAAAGCAAAAGAAGCTATCAAAGCATCGTCAGGACCTATAAATTCATGGTCGCACTTGGAATGGCTCAAAGTCGCTACAGACACCTCTAAACCTCTCATTTTTGTGTGCTATCTCGCCGATTGTGTTAAAGTCTCTGAAAGCATGGTCAGGACCTATAATTTCGTGGTCGCATTTGGAATGGCTCAAAAACGCTCCAGAACTGTCTAACCTCTCATTTCCGTGTGCTATCTCGCCAATCTTAAGGCCCTCTTAATCAACCGGTAAACGAATTTTTCGCGACCGCTGGGATGAAATATCGAAGAGCAGGTCCCTAAAAAGTTCTCTGTATATTTTTACTAGAATTCCAACAAATGTCTCAGGAAAGAAGCTTTCGTGGTCGCACTTGGAATGGCTCGAAGTAGCTACAGAAATGTCTAAACCTCTCGTTTTCATGCCCTATCTCACTTATCATTTGGGACCATTTGAAAATATTTCAAATCAGACTCAAACGAACTGTTATAGTCGATTCACTGCTTGAGGGGGCGTGGCCTGTCTGCGCTCTCCACAAACCAAGCACTGTCTCTTTTGTTATTGCGTCAGGACCTTTTTTGATGTCTCGTGACGACTTCTAGGACCGTGGTCCCACTTGGAATGAACGTATTAGCTACAGAAATGTCAAAACCTCTCACTTTGGCGCGTTACCTCGCCGAGTGGGAAAGTCTCGGGATGAATCGTCACGAGGACGCTGTCGCACTTGGAATGGCTCCCACAGACACGTCTAAACCTCTCTTTTTATTTGCTATCTCGCCTATCGTTTGAAGACCATATTGAGCAATATTTCTAATTAGCTTCAAAAGAGCTGTTACTCTGGTTTTCATCAAATTCAAGCTCATAATTGATTTGACCTTTAAAAAAAATTTCTGACTTTTCTGAATTCGATTAATCTTCTTTGTTCTCAAAAAACTTTAAAAGTACATGAGCAGTTTAAAAACCGCATATTCCTTCAAAAAAAGTGCGGAAAAAATTGATTTATCGAAAAATAATTTTCAGAATAATTGAAGCCCCCGGTGATCCTCTTCGTTTGTGAAAAAAACCCAAAGTCATCAATTTTTTTAGATTTTATCCTAGCTTCATCTAACAACCTTGAATATTATAAAAAGAAATTTATGTTATCATTGAAACTTCATTCACGCGGGTTTTTTTCAAATGAACATTCATCATTTGGAAAAAATCGTTCATTTGAAAATTAGATTTTTTTCCTCTTGGGTAGTTCAACGAGAAAGCTAAAAAAATCGGCTTGGTGATGCCAAAAAAAAATGGGTGTATTACTTTTTTTGACTTGATGTTCTTCATCTTGCTTAAACATCGGTGAAAAACAGGTAGGAAGATAGAAAAAACTAGGTTTTCAAAGTAAAAAAAAAAAACAAAAAGACAATTCCTGGCACTACTAACCTACTTAGGAATTCCGGAGTGGCATGTCCCCTATAGCGACCACTTTTGCAAGCTTTAGTGGTCCCTATAGGGATTGGTAAAGGGAGCCCCTATAGGGACCACTTTGGAGTTCCTAAGTAACTGATATCCAAAAAGAGAAAAAAATTAAAAAATGGAAAAATTTTTCCTCCAATTTTCTGACTAATGAATCAAAAAATTTAAAAATGATCTACATTTTTTGAAAAAAATCGCAAAAGGTCTCGCAACTCTTTTCCGGCTCCGCCATGCGCCTTTAAAAAAAAATCATGACCTTGTTAAAAGGTCGATTCCAAACAACACACACTCTTCGTCCATTTAAAAAAAAGTGAACGGATCTTTGCGAGTGAGCGAGAGAGCGTGGACGACCAGGAGGGAGCAGACAGCGAGGCAGTTGCGCTGTCGAACGCCCTCCGGCCTCGAGTCTCGGTTATACTTCACGCCTTTCTTTCTCCTTTTCCAGTGGTTACTTCCTTTTTGAGATCACCTTTTTGATTTTTTTATCTACTTTTTTTAAGGTTAAAGAAGTGGTAGGAAGGTAGAAAAAAATAACTTTTTTTCAAATTTGTTTTGAAGTAAGGCTTTATTTATTAGAGCTTTACTTTAAAATTAACTGGAAAAATGCAGTTTTAAATTTGAAAAAAATAGAAAAAATGAGGATTCTACCGTAACCTACCACTTTTCCTTGTGTAAAGCTAGCATTAGTCTGATACAAAATTTTTTTCAAACCTGGAAAAAAAGGTCGCCTTGGGGAAATTATAGTTTTTTTCAGAAACATTTTAAAGCTTTAAAGGCGCATAGGAGAGCCATTTCTCAAGCCAAGTCCAATTTATGTTCCTTTAATCGTTTTTTTATGGTCTTTTTTTAAAGGATTTATGAGAAAAACCGTACAGAATTTTTTTGAACAAAAAAAGAGAGAAAAAGGCTTTTGATCCGAATATATATAATTACTTTTTTTTAGTTCCAAGTAGGAAAAAAATTGATGCGAATTTCAAATTTTTTTGAAAGCCTAGGCACAAAAAAATTTTCAGGTTCACTTTTTTTGTCTCGTAATGTTCCAAGACCTGAAAAGATGCCTTGATTATTTTGAATTTTCAGAAGAGTTGAACTGAAAAATAACGCTGAAAAAATCCCAATTGTTTTTAAAAAAGTTGCTCTGCTTAGAATAACACTTCAAGACTACGTAAAATTTTAAATAACTCCGAAACAGTAAAGTAATATTGATTGATGGATTTTTTCAATCTGTTTTTTCTGTAAAATCAAGATTTTTCTTTACTGAAAAAGATGTACGGGAATCTAATAACCTTCTAAAACTGGAATAAATCAAAATTGTATAATTAGAGATGTTGATAATTCCAAAAAAGGGCAAAATTAGAGCTTTTCCAAATTTCAAACCCGACTTTTTTTTTTCAGTTGAAATGGACACGTTACGAGTGATGTTTGATTCACCGGAAGCCGTCTATATTCCGGGTCAGACGGTCAGCGGCCGCATTCTATTGGAATTAGAAAAGCCAATTAAGGTAATTATCTTCATTTTCGAAAAATAATGAATTTCCAGGCTCGAAAAGTGACGGTTTCTTTTGATGGAAAGGCTTACACGCACTGGACTCGTTCCGAAACCAATTATGACAGGTTTCTGTGGAAATTTAAGACGAAAAATCTGAATTTTTGATTTCAGGGACATCAATGGGTGAGTAGCCGAGAAAAAACTACTGGTCAATCTTCAATTTTGTAGGGAATCTCGAAGGAGAACTAGAACTATCGATTATCAAGCCTCGGTGGATTATTTGAAAGGCGAAAAGATCCTCTGGTATTGCGAAGACGGCACTGTTTGTTGAAAATAAGAATGAGAAATGAATTTAAAAATAAACATTAGGATCAACTTCCCGCAGGACAGTATGATTATCCGTTTTCCTTCACTTTGAATGCAAGTTGTCCGCCGAGTTTTGAAGGTCTAGAAAATGCTAAAAACATGTAATAAAGAGTTGATTATAGGTGAACACGGCTATGTAAGATACAAAGTGAGAACGGAAATCGATCGACCGTGGCGATTCGATAAATCCGCTGATAAATGTTTCACAGGTAAAAAAAAAGCTGGATAGAAACTGAGGCGGAGGTTTTCTTAGCTTCCAAATTGGAATGGCATAAATATCTTCTTTTTTTTCATATCTAGCAACACTTAAGCTACAAAATTGCTTAATAATTATCAAAAATAGACACAAAAATCCAACAGAGGTTTAAAAAAAGACTCACTGACTTGCAGAATTTAGACAAACTTTCTAATCGTTCAATTTGATTTTCACGTGTTGAAATTGAAATCAGCAGTCGCTCAAATTGATAATTATTTAAGAAATCATGTTGAACTTTAAAAAAATTATTTTTTTAAAAAAACTTGAAAAAAATATTCAATAAGAAAAATTTGAAATCTCCAAATGCGCGCGCTTCAGCGGAGCACAGCTTCTCTTTTTTTTTTTTGGCTTCTTTTTTTCAATTTGAATGTTTCTTATTAATATTATGTTCATGTAAGACGTTCAAACTTGGTTAATTTTTGACTTATGAGTAAACTCCTCTTCAGACTGACTGTGGATCTTTTCTTTTTTTTCCAGATTTTTTTTTTCTTACTTCCAACAGCTTGTTCTTTTTCAGTTGTCCCAAGTATTGACTTGAACTTGTATCCCGCGGTATGTCGACCAGCCCAAGATGAAGATTTACGCGACACGGGTGCCATCTGCTGCCGTCGCGGAACAGTTTCTCTTTCGGTTTTTCTCTACTTCTCCTTCAAAAAATAGAAAAAAGGATTTTTCAGGTTCAAGTTCCGAAAACCGGGTTTGTAGCTGGCGAGAGCTTGTACATCACCATTTTTGTTAATAATCTGAGCTCAAGGGAGATTGATTATGTTTTTTGATTTTTTTTTTCGTTCAATAAGGAAGTTTTTTTTCAGGTACAAGCAAAACTCGTTCAAAGAACGACTTATATCGCGCGCCGTTCCACTCTCGTTTTCTCCACTTCCAGCATTTTTTCCGACGAGGAGAAGAAAATTGACGATAAGACGGTGATCGAGAAGAAAATGGTCAGAAGTCGTTTTTGTTGTAATACTTTTCAAAAAAGCGGGGAAAACTTACTTTTCCCGAATTTCATGAGCACGGAAAGAAAATTCAGAAATGAAAGATCAGGGTCGGGCGCTAAAATCGTACGACTACAGTAGTTTTTTCTGTGCAGGATCCTTTTTTTCTTATGAACACACGCACTAACCATAGATTTACTGCAGGATTATGCGCTTTTTAATCAACTTTTTAAAATGATTAATAAAAATTTTTTTGACTTTTTTTAGAGTTATTGTCATTATCAAGTTACTATCACGTTAGCTTAATATTTCAAACTTTAAAATTGAAAAAAAAAACCATTTTTTTGGAGTATGCGATAATGCGTCCCGGTGTGTTTACACCATAACTACCATAATTCACGGAGCGTTCCGAAAAAAACGCCGTGATAGTCTTTTAAAGTCCTTAATATTTTTTAAATGGTTTCTGATTAAAATTTCAGGAACTTAACGCAGAACCGAGAACTAAAGCAAATGTAGTCCTGGATTTCAAAATTCCTTCCGTGGCGCCGACCTTCGACATGTGTCCGATCATTTTTGTTCAGTACTTTTTTTGCAGGTTTGTTTTTTTCTTAACTATCTAAACGCTTTTTAAATAATGTTTTTAGTTGAATTTTGATATATAATATTAGGTTATTTCAGGATATTTTTTTCGTTTTATATTCGCAATTTTCAGTTTAATTATATCACGTTGTTCTTCTTTCAGGCAAAACAGTTTTGAAAAGTTAACTAATTTTCAATTTTCAACTCCTTTCTACTATTTCGAGCGACTTTTTCAAGTTTTCCACCCATAAAACTCAATGAAAGTCGAACTTAGACACCGCCGGTGACAAAATATGCGAAATTAAACGATGCTTGAACAGACCGCCTTGGAAAAATCTCTCGCTTCACCAACCTTGACGAAATTTATGCTCACTGGGTCAAATTTTAAAAGGGTTCTGAAGGACATCCGGCTAAATTTAGGCTCTTGGAATTGATCGAGAGGGGGAAAACATGAAGAATATATTTTTCAGGGCTCGACTAGAGCTCTTTGACGAAAAAAAACCTTTGTTTTTCTTTTCACCTAGGTCAAAAAGCAACAAAAAAACAAAGTTCTTGAAAAATGCATGATAATCAAAAAAACAGTCTTATGATTAACGGAATATATAGGAGATTTTTTGCAGACCTCTTACAAGAGAGGTCATTCTACTTTTTGGCTTGGAATTTTCTATAAATTTGCTCAATAACTCATCAGAGGTCTAGATGAAGATCCCGCATAGTGGCTACCTGCGCGAGCTTCTAATTTTTAAGATATGATTTTTCGAAAAATATAAGTTATGAGCCTAATTTTTCAAACTTCAACATTGAAAAATCATTTTTTAATGTTGCGAAATATAAACTTTAAGCCTAATTTTTTGACCTTCAATATTAATTACCTCGAAAAAAAGAAGCTGGCGTAGATTGCGACATTGATGGAACCTTATATACACATTCAGAAATGGTTTGAGTGAATTTATAGAAAGATTCTAAACCGTCAAGTAAAACTTCCTCCCTTGTTAAGTCATTCTTGAACGTCGGGAAGGGTGGAAAAAGGCTCCATAGAAATGTTCCTTCTAGGGTGACGAAGGCTCCTTTTTGCTGCCTATTTGCTCCATTTCATCAGCTGTTATGCACCATTTTTGCTGCCTCTCCCTTTTTCCGCCAATTCTTGAGCCTTTAAAATCACAGAAAAAACGGAAGGCTCGATAAAGGGACTTTTTTTGCTGCCTTTTTTGAGCCCCTCCCTTTAAGCGGCCATTATCTACCATTCCGTTTTTTTCCCGAGAAGAAAAGGAGCAAAATACCAATTTTTCTGAACTAGAAAATTTCTTCGTAGACATTTTTCATTGCATTTCTACGCACTTCCTCCGAAAAATCGGGATTTCTTCAGGTTCGAGCCGAGTCCAGCTCCATGTTCTGTAGTACCCTCAGAACTGAGTTTCCGGTCATGATTGGCACATATCCATTGAGAATCTCGTCCCTTTCTCCTGAAGCTCCTTATCCTGGAAACGGCGCGATTCCTTCAGGTTTTTGTTCAATTTTCAAACAAGTACTTGCTTCTTTTGAATTTCTTTTTTTTTTCCGTGAGAAATTTACTTTTCAGCCCCTCCGTCCTATGAAGAATGTGTGTATGGTGAAGCTGGAACGACAAAAGATACCGATTTGATCGAGGTTTTTTTTTTCAAAAATCACCAGTCTGTTTCCGTGATTCTGGATTGTGCCGTGTTCAAAATAATTTACGGGAATTTTATCTCTGGCGGGAAAAAAATTTTAGTGGCTCGCCAAATCTCAAAAAAATTATTCTTTCAAGTATTTTTTTGGATGACAGTCATTGGTCTTTTAAAACTTGTCACAAAAAAAGATAAAAAGGAAAAAAATCATGAAATTCAAAAATTTTTTTGTGCAATCGTTTCCAAAAAAAGAACAGCCTCAAGTCTCGTAATATAGAAAAAAATGCTTCAAAAATTAGAAAAGTTCCCCTTTTTTTTTGACGAACTTGAGGCACAAACGTTCATGTTCATCGAAAAATATTTTCTGAGAAATTTATGTTTTGGGAAAATTTTTAGTGGCCACTATAGAGGCTCGGCGAGGACTACTTGGAAAGGACACAAGCCACCTCTATAGTGGCCATTATTTTCCGTTTTAGTGGCCACTTTATTCAGTATTACTTCCAGTGACTCTGATAATTTTAATACAAACAGATTGGACCAGTTATTTTGATCCAATGACCCCTAAAGTGGCCACTAACTTTTAACCCCTTAAGTGGCCACCAATTTGACTACTATAGGGGTCACTAAAACGTCACAACCCTATAGTGGCCACTGGAAATTTTTTCACTCTCTAACGGTCATTTTGAGTTTCGCGTAATCACTTTAATCAATTTATTATAAAACTTCAGTCAAGCAACTTTCAAACTTCTAATTTTAGTTTTTCGCTGGTCCTTTTGGAAAAAGTTTTGGTTTTCTTAACTTTCAAATAACTCAATATGATTTATTGGATTTTTTTAACGGTTTTTCTGGTCTGCTTAACGTGAACTTATCTTTTTTTTCTGTAGATTCATTCAATTTTTGCCTCTCTCAAAAAAATACAGAAAGCTTCCTTTTTGAATATCGTAAAAATATAAAAATTTTAAATTCGCGCTTTCAGCAGTTTCTTGTTTTTAAACCCTTTTTGAATTCCAATTATTAAATTTTTTTGAGTAAAATCAATATTTCATTAATTTGCAGCCATTTGTGCCGCGGTACCCGGTTTTTCAACGATTTGGCACAGCGGGAAATTGTCATCCCTTCAGCGCCATCGTTATGAAGATGAAATCGACCGCATTTTATGAATTCTTGCCAACTTTTCAAATATTTTCATTGCTTAATAAAAAATATATGCAATGTGCATTTGATTCTCGCCTTTCTGTATTGTTTGCTTTCGAATCTACATTCTTTAAACTCATTTTTTGAAACAGGAATGATTGTTTGTGAATCTTCAGTTCAGAAATGCTTTGTCGCCTTCTAACTAGGGAACTTCTGAATGAGACTAGGTTCACTAGATGTAGTTTTTCACGCTGGTTCCAAATCTGGTCTCAAAAACTGCCCAATACGTCTGTGAAAAAAGTTATGGATCCTCAAAAGTCGAAAAATTCGATGTCTCTTGATTTTTAAAAACTAAATTTAGAAGTCCCACTGCGAATGGAGACCATTCCCTAGTAAGCATCAAACTTCTCTTCCAGGGATAACAGAGGTGAGCTTTTTCTTGCCTTTTTTTCTGTCTTTTTCTGTTTTTTTTTTTTTTTAGGAGAAAAAAACAGGTTGAAAAGTGAAATTTAATGGTATCTTTTTGAGTACGTACCTTTTATAATTGTCGAAAATATTTTATAAAAAAATACTTTTTTTCTCATGGGCGCTTTTTACATCAATTTTTTTACACATTGATTTTTATTACATTTGCCAGATGATAATTAACTGGAAAAAAATTTCCAGTGACCACTATAGGGTTTTTGACGTTTTTAGTGGTCACTATAGTAGTCAAATCAGTGGCCACTTGAGGGGTTAAAAATAAGTGGCCACTATAGAGCTCTAAGTGCTGCTACTAGACCACTACAAATTTTAGTGGCCACTTTAGGAGTCAATGGATCAAAATAACTGGTCCAATCTGTTTGTTTTAAAATTATCAGAGTTACTGGAAGGAATACTGGATGAAAAACCACTAAAGTGGCCACTTTAGTGTCCTCTCCAAGTAGTACTTGGCGAGCCTCTATAGTGGCCACTAAAAGTTTCCCAGAAAGACAAAAAAGCGTTTGAGAACTTAAAACTGTCAAATATATGGAAAAAAGCGCCAATTTTTATATTAAAAATTCAATTTTAGTTTATATATTTGATAGTTTTTAGTTTTCAAACACTCTTTTCCTTATCATTCGGCAAGTCCAATAAACCGTAAAGAAAACATGAGTCAATTTGATACTTTCGAAACGTTTTCCCAGCGAACAGACTTTACGTCACGACGACGCCATTTTTGTTTGCTCAGACCTGATATAACAACATTCAAAACTGCTTATATTTACATTGAAGCTCGGCTTTTATTCATTTTGCTTTAAACAAATTAATATTTCTTTTTCCTTTATTTAATTTTCTTCGTTTTGTTTTTTTTAAATCGAAAAAAAGCTGGTCGTTGGTCGCGTTTTGGCCTTGCTCGAGTGTAGTTTACGTACATCCGTGCACGTGATTTTCATCTTTTTCTGTCGTTTCTGTGGTTTTTCTGTTTTCAACTTATTGAATGCTAGAAAAAAATGCTGGAAAAATTTTGAAATTTTCTCAAAAAAAGCTAGATAAATATCGATCAGCCTTTTTCTTGTAAACTTTTGTGCAGAATTTTTTTCTCGAACTGTTAATAATAATTTTAATATTAATAGGTTTGTTCGTTGCATACTGTTTTAAATAATTATTTACTTAATCTTCCACTTTTAAAAAAATTTAAGAGCCTCGAATAACTTTTAAAAAGTGAAAAATTAAAACTTATCAGAGTTTAGAAAAATTTTTTTCTTTTTTTTATACTTTTTTTGTTTTTTTCCTGGTTTCAAATTAAAAAAATTGAATCATAAGAAGTTCAAAAAAATCAATAATCATCAATTTTTTTTCGAAAAAAAGCGCAAATCAAGAAATAAGCTGAACAAATAGCGATTCAAGCACTGTTTCAGTGCATTTTTTTGCTGAATTTTTTTGAGTTCCTGTCTTGGCTTTTTCTCGTTTTTTTGATTGTCAGCATAGAAAAATTACTTCATTGAAAAATTATAAACAGCTTCGAAAAAAATTGAAAAAAAGGGGGTTATTTCATGTAAAAAACCTGAAGAAATGTTGGGGATTTAGTACTTTTTTTCGCGTCTTTTCGCTTTTTTTCAAAAAAATTTTTATTTAGTTTCTACTTCTTTTTAGAAGTTTTCAATTAAAAAAAGATCCATTGAAACATGATAATTTCAGGAAATGGATTCGTTGAGAGTAGTTTTCGATTCGCCGCAGGCCGTTTTTTTCCCGGGTCAATCAGTGACCGGCCAAGTCGTCATGAACACTTGCCAGTCCATGAAGGTTAAGGAACATTTTTCAAAAAAATGTGGAAAAAGTCGCTAAAAATGAATATATGTAAGAAAAAAAGGTCTTCTCGGAAAAAGCATCAAAAAAATTTTTTTAAAAGCTATATTTATGTTGACTTGGCTCACAAGTTTGTCAAAAAGACGGGGATTTTTTTCTAATTTTGACGCGTTTTTTTAAATTGAACTTTGAAAAATAATTTTTGAAACTATCATATTGCGTTGGATTTTTCACTTTTTTTTTCTTTTTTGTGACAAGTAATTTGAGATTGTTAATCAAATCCAAACCCTCTGGAAAATTTTTTTGATCAACATTTACGCTGATTTGGATCAAAAAGTACGTCAAAAAGGGACTGGGAAAAATTTTAGCGGCGTCTATAGGGTTTTGACGTTTTAGAGGCCACTCTAGTAGTCCAATTAGTGGCAACTTAAGGGGTTAGAAATTAGTGGCCACTATAGAGGTCTAAGTGTGACTATTAGAGCACTAAAGATTTTAGTGACCACTTTAGGGGTCAATGGAATACTTAATGAAAACTACTGAAGTGGCCACTAAAACGGAAAATAGTGTCCACTCCAAGTAGTCCTTGCCGAGCCTCTATAGTGGCCACTAAAAATTTTCCCAAAACAAATTTCTCAGAAAGTAGTTTCCAATGAACATTAACGTTTGTGCCTCAAGTTCGTCAAAAAACGGGGAACTTTTCTAATTTTGAAGAATTTTCTATACTACGAGACTTAAGGCTGTTCTTTTTGGAAACCGTTGCACCAAAATCTTGAATTTGATGAGTTTTTACTAATTTTCTTGATTTTCGTGACAAGTTTCAAAAGTATAATGACTATCATCCATAGAAAATTGTTAAAATAATAATTTTTTCGAGAAAAAAACCCATTTTGAAGTTGATTTTTTTGCTCAATTACATTTTTCAGGCCAGACAATTGAAAGTAATAGTAGATGGCAGGGCTTATACACACTGGACTCGTTCCGAATCCTACTCAACAACGTAAAAATTAATTTTCCATGAATAAATAATTAATTTTTTTTTCAGGGGATCCGATGGGTGAGCTTCTTTTGGCCGTTTCTTTGGATTTTTTGGCTTTTTTTGAAGTATTTTTTGTATGGTTGGGAAATATTCAGAAAATCCCAAACTCAAACTCGATCGATTCCATATTCGGCAACGGTGATGTATGCCTCGGGGGAGTCGATTTTGTGGACTAGTGGTTCTGGTGTGAGTTTTTGGATCGATATTTCTCAAATTTCTTTTTTTTCTTAGGAAAGTGGTCCCTATATAGGGACAACCCTAGGGACCCTTGGAGGGTCTTCTTCAGAGACCACTTTACCAACCCCTATAGGGTTTTTAGTAAGTGGCTTCTACAGGGACATGCTAGGCGATGGTCGTTATTAACTCTAAACGAAGAAGCCGCTATGAAAAACTCTATAGGGACCCCTTCGAAGTTTCTCAGTATTTAGGAACTCCAGAGTGGTCCCTATAGGGGAAACCCAAAGGCCCTTGGAGGGCCATCTCTAGGGACCACTTTACCAACCCCTTGAGGGGCCACTAAAGCTTCCAAAAGTGCTCCCTATAGGGGACGTGCTAGTCGATCTTTCTTATGAACTCTAAGCGTAGAAGCATTTCCATAGGAAAAACTGAATAAATAAACGTTTCTTGAATAGAATCGTGAGACCCCTATAGGGTCCACTTGAGCTCTTGTGGCTAAGGGGTCAGATCCTAAAACCCCATAGGGACCATCTTTAGTTTACCTCTTTTACCGTAACTGTCAAAAACAAAGGGTACAAAAAAAAAATTCATTTTTTGATTTTGATGAAACTTCATCCAGCGAAAACCTATCATCAGGAATGCGGACACAAGTTTTTTTTTAGCCATTTCCTCCTACTGTAGCCGGGTTACGATAGGCAGGTGGGCACCCGCGTATCTAAGTATTGAAGAGTTTTTATTAGGCAAGTGATATATCAATCGATAGGTAATCAAATTTTAGGAAATTTTAATTTACATACCAACTTGGGTTACTGTAGGAATTTTCGAGTTACGGTATTTTTTGTG
This sequence comes from Caenorhabditis auriculariae, assembly GCA_904845305.1. Lineage (NCBI taxonomy): Eukaryota > Metazoa > Nematoda > Chromadorea > Rhabditida > Rhabditidae > Caenorhabditis > Caenorhabditis auriculariae. The sequence goes on along the minus strand of CAJGYM010000188.1, from coordinate 39,602 downwards.
TATGGAAAGTCGGTTTTTTTGGTCACCCTGGCCGTCGGCATAGAATCGCATCGTAATTACTTTTATGGAATATGTCTAGAAGTATGGCTTAAACAATACCACAAAAAAGTTCTAATATCCAAACCTGTCAATTCGAGATTTCACTCCGAACGCGCGCAACTTGGCACTTTGCGGCCAGGGTTGGTCGTGGTTGACGTTCCCTCCTAACCCCTATAGGGACCACTCTGGAATTCCGGAGTAAAACTTTGACGCGAATCATACGTTTTCAGAACACGCTCCTGCCTGGAAACTATAATTTCCCCTTCTCTTTTGTTCTTCCTTTGAATTGCCCCCCAAGTTATGAAGGTAGGAACTTTATAAAAAGCTTGAAAGAAAATCGTAATTAAGGGTTATACGGTTATATTCGGTACCGGGTTAAAGTCGAACTGGATCGACCTTGGCGTTTCGATAAGACTGCCAACAAGTGTTTTTCAGGTAAAATTCGTCATGTTTTGCTCTGCTTTTTAAAGGCGCAGGATGATTTCTGAAAACGGGTTTGCTTTAATAAATTCATCTATGCTCCTTTAAAAACCTTGGAAAACTTTCTAGAAAGTTCTATATAGCATATAGTCTATTGAGCGCCAGTTTTTCACGATTTTTATCTTCCTCGAAGCTACAGAAACCCTTCCGTTCAATGTGTGCGACCTGTCTCTGTGCATGCGCCTTTAATTAAGGCTAAAATTTCAGTTATATTAAAGGCGCATAGACAGATAAAGGCCTTCATCTTGAAAGGAAAGCTTTTTATTGAATTTTGAACCTCGGAAAATTCCTGAGAAGCTAGCGGGATCAGCTATAACGGAATATTGAAAGAATTATTTTTTCAGTGATACCAACTTTTGACCTGAACTCGATTCCACAGGCTCGTTTTGCTTCAATAACTAGCGATTCCAAAGAAACCGGTGCACTTTTTCGCCGTGGTCGCGTTTCCATGAATGTGAGTTGCATTTTCTGTATCAAATTTTGTATTTTGTAACGCTAAATTCATATGAAAAATCAAGTTCGACCCCCTTCAAAATGGAAATTATATATAAGGCGGCATTTTTTTCAAAGGATTTATAACGGTTCAAAGAAGTTCTGAGGCAAGCAAGATCAGATTTATTGAATTAAATGAAAATTTCGATAAACTTTTGCGAACCTAAAAAAATCCGGTTTGAAATTTGGAGTTTCAGGCTTTCCTCGTCTCTCGAAAAAAATGCATTAGAAAAAAATCTTTATAAAGACAAGATGTTAAGGTCCGAAAAAATTCCAGGTTTTTTTGCTGATCCCGAAAAATACCCTTTTCGCCTGTCATAACACTCATTTTGATCCTAAAAATACGCTTTGAAAAACGGATTTTTCGACTTTCCATGTCCCTCTGCGAAAAAATTCGTTAGAAACATTTTTTCATGAAGACAAGGTTTTAAGATTTTCAAAAAGTTCTAGATTTTCTGTTGATTCCAAAAACACTCTACTCGTGGGTCCTACCTCGCATTGTGACCTTAAAAATCCGCTTTGAAGAACGGAATTTTCGGCTTTCCATGCCCCTCGGCCAAAAAAAATGCATTAGGAGGATTTTTCATGAACAAAAGATTTTAAGGTGTTGAAAAACTTCTAGATTTTCTACTGGCCCCAAAAATACCCTATTTGCGGGTCCCACTTCCCATTTTGACCCTAAATTAACCGGGTCGAAAATCAGAATTTCCGTATTTCCACGTCCCCCGCCCAAAAAAAAGTCAAGAAGATTTCTCATGAATATAAGGAAGGCTTTAAAAAAATCTAAATTCTTGGCTGATATCAAAATTACCGTTTTCGCGGGTCCTACCTCCCCTTGTGACCCTAAAAAATCCGGTTTGAAAATTGAAGTTCGTTTTTCTAACGTCACTTGATCAGTTTTTATTTTTTGAAAGAACAGTTGGTTATGGAAATGGTGTGATATACTTCAGGTACAAGTCCCGAAAACCGGTTTCGTTCCCGGCGAGATTCTTCGCCTGTACGTCTCCATCAACAATGAGAGCTCAAAACCCGTCACTTCGGTAAGACTTTGAATATTTAGATGGGTTTGGTGGCTACATTAGAGCTGTCTTCAAGTAGTCCTTGAGAAACCTCTTAAGTGGCCACTAAAGTAGTTCTCAGTCGAGTCGTCGCTCAAGCTCCGCCCCTAATGGCGCGATTAATCAACCAGATACAGTTCGTCCGGCGCGACTTGACAGTCGCATGTCTGCTTCTCTCTGTTCCCTCACCGGCGAGGTCAGAGAAACGTGGAAATAACACGTGAACATGAGAGGGACGTCGAGAGATAAGGAGGGCGCAGAGAAGTCCCGCCCTTTCAAGTCGCGAGAAACGGACTATAGCGAGCCTTCCATAGAGCGTTTTCAAATGACGTCATTGTATAGTCTGTGTGCCACGACTTGAAATTTCACAGAACGACATTCCGCTGTTCCGCTGCGCGCCTTTGCGAACCTTGGTCGCGCTTTTAGTTTTTATTTTGTTTTATCGTGGTACTCTACTTTCATGTGCTTCCACAGCAATAAAAATCAATTGAAAGCGTGACCTAGATTCTAAAGACGCTTCGCGAACGCACGCAGCGGAACGGCGGAATGTCGTTCTGTTAAATTTCAACTCGTGGCACACAGACTATACTTTACATTCAAAATCTGAAACTGTAGAAATTTGTGAAATTCAAACTTTTTCCAAGTTCAGCTGCGCGCCAAGTTGATACAAAGGACGAACTACGTTGCCTACAGGAACAGTTTCGGGGGTCATTCGACGGTCCATACGATCGTGAAGGGAAGCCACGAGCATCGGTGTGAAGACAAGACTGTCGCCAAGTGTGAACTGGTTATTTTCATTCCTATTTTGAGACAAATGATCTGAAAAATTATTCTTCGACTTGAAAAAGCAACAGTACAAATTTAGGAACTCTAGAGCGGTCCCTAGAGGGGCAACTTTTGAGGCTCTTGAAAGTTGACCTTTAGTGGCCACCTTACCTCTTCCTATAGGGGCCCTGAAGCTTTCAAAAGTGACCACTCTAGGGGAGCATGCTAGTGGTCCCTATAGGGGTAGCATAGCGGAAAGGTAAAGGACCTCTAAATATTCAGGGAGTTAGGATTAGCCCTAAACCCCTACAGGGGTCACTTGATTTTGAGTCCTCTAGTGAGCACTATTCTTTCGCCTACAGGGTCAATTTTTTTTCCCAAACCGCTCTAGGGACCACTCTGGCGTTCTGTAGTAGTTTAAAATTTCCGATTTTCCCCTTCAGAAAACCTAAATCTCTATAGGGGCCACACAAAATTTAGCCCTCTAGGGAGCCCTATTTTGAACCCTATGCGGACTGCTTTTCCCCCTAACCACTCTAGGGACCACTCTGGCATCCCTAAGAAGATTTGTATACCTTAAGAGATTTTTCAAAATGTTCGGACTCAAATTGAAAGAAAATTTTTTTGGAGCAGGCAATTTTTTGCTTAGTTAATCACCAACTTGATACAAAACTCTAAAAATTATCGAATTTACTATAAAATGGTCCTGAAGCGATCAGTGAACCGCATCATTTTTTTTTTTGAAATGTTGGAATCTTTCAGAAAATCAATTCTTCCCCGAAAAACGCTTTTCAACAAGCCGTCGACCTTCGAATTCCAGCCGTTGTGCCGTCTTTCAATGTCTGCCCCATCATTTCCGTGGATTATGAACTGATTGTTCGTTTTTTTTTTAAATTAGGAGCTTCTGGTCGCATTTGGAATGGCTCTTAGATCACTTTTAACAGTTTTTTGTGGGAAGTAGTTCACTTTGAATTTTAATTTTTAGGGAAAACTCTTTGAACTTAGCAGTTTTTCTCTGAAATTATGTCATTTAGGAAAAAGAAAGATTCAGATTTTTTTATTAAGAAGCTAAGGTTGCATTTGGAATGGCTCAAAAGAATATTAGAGCGCTTTTTAAAAGTATATTATTCGAGGAAAGAGTTTACTTTTTGAAATGTTTATTTTCATGAAAAACATTTTTCAAAGAATCTAATTTTCAACAAAATAAATATTCACAGTTTTTTTTAGAGAGAAATTTACATCAAAAAGCAGTTTTTCAGGTGAAAGTTGAGACGTCGGCGACGTTCAGCAGCACTTTAAAGGCGCATCAGTCGATACTCATCGGTACGGTGCCCATTCAACAAGTCACCCAGCTGTTTTCTACCGTACCCCCTCCCGCGGCAGCCGGTTATCCTGTTGTCAACGATAACCACGACGCTCCACCGCCGTATCCTTCTTCGAGTTCAGACGGATATCCTAGTGGTAATTTTAAGAAGAAATGTTTCTGTAAACGGGGTTTACGCAGCTTGAATCAAGTTTTCCGCGGATATACTGGAAGGTCCCCATGAAACCTCCTCTCAAAAGGTCGCTATGAAAAACCCTATAGGGACCCATTCAAAGTTTCTCAGTACTTAGGAACTCCAGAGTGGTCCGTATAGGGGTAACCTAAAGCCCCTTGGAGGGTCCCCTCTAGTGACCGCTTTACCAACCCCTATAGGGGCCACTAAAGCTTGCAAAAGTGGTCCCTATAGGGGTTGGTAGACAAGCTAGTTGTTATGAACTCTAAGCGAAGAAGTATTTCCATGAGAAAAAATGAATAAATAAGTGTTTTTGAATGAAATCGAAAGAACCCTATAGGGTCCACTTGAGCTTTAGGGGCTAAGGGGTCAGACTCTAAACCCCTATAGGGACCATCTTAATTTCACCCCTAGAGGGACCAATTTTTCGGCCCCTATAGAGAGCACTTAGGAATTCCTGAGTAAAGAATGAAAATTTCATAAAATAACTTTCAAAGAGAAAAATGACATAATTTTCAGCCCCTCCGTCATATGAAGAGTCGGTTTACGGGATCGCTGGTACTACGAAAGATTCAGAACCTTTTGAGGTTCGCAAAAAAAGTAAGGCTATACCAAAAAAGGAATTTTCAGCCTTACGCGCCTCGCTACCCGGTCTATAACAACCTTCCGGCCACTCAAATCGACGAAAAAGCGCCAGTTGTCCCGTCGGCTCCGCCGTTGTGATGAATTTTGGATTTTAATAGAAATATTTATTGAATTTTCGTGCTATGAATATATGTATAAATTTTTCGACTTCGCTTTTTCTCGTTTTTAGTCGAGGATCCGCGTGATTTGCGATTATAACTCTTAAAAAGAGTTTTTTTAAAAAGACGTTCCGGGACTATTTAAAGGAGCATGATTCAAATTCATAAAGGTATCGAAGCGAAAAGTTTTTTTTTTTCGTTTCTAGCAAACGAGGAACACTTTTGCACCTTCAAAGGGCTCACTAGTCAGCAACGATTTTTAAAAATCACATTTTGAAGAATTTTTCCTGCGTTCATTTCCCAAAAATGATTCTGAGCGGATTTTCAAAGGGGAGCCAGGTTACATTTTCATATTTACATTGTGAATGTATTATTTGTAGGTTTCCGGTTCCCCAAGGACGGAATATATTTATTTTTATTCCGTTTTTTTCTCAATGACTGAAGGCTCTGGGCCTCAGTTCATGACAATCGGCTACGTCAATGAGTATTTTCCGTATGTTGTTCGCAATCCGTACACTCATAAGCTCAGTGGTAATTTTTAAATCGTTTCTTTTTTTCGAATCTGATATATTAATTTACATAAAACCACACAAGTAGTTTCGCATATCCTTTAGAAAGAAGACTGGGGAATATCCTTTCCTTCGATTTTTGAAGAAAAAATTCCTTTTTTGACAGTTTTTGAACATTAACATCTAACAGTTAAGGTCATTTCACTTTCTAAAAATTCGTCGGAATATCTTTCTATGGTCCTGCAAGTCCCAACCGGCAAAGTCTGTCAGTTTTTGTAAGAAAAAAAATGCCAAAGTCCCAAAATGGGCAATTTTTTACGGATTTAAAAGGTTTTCTTTGACTTTGAAGCGTATTTTTTTTCAAAAAACAAGAAACTTGTGCAAGTCGAGACTTGGTAAATCTAAAAATATTCTGGCGGCAAAGTACGAAAATTGTAAATGCTGATTTTAGGGATTTACGTTGATATGTGGCGGCTATTCGCAGAAAAAATGAATCGAGAGCTGAAGTTTTTGAGAAGCGATAAATATGGTTGGTTTTTTATTCTTATCGTTTGAAGACGTGAAGAAATATTAACTTTTCAAAAAAATTGAAGAAATGATATTTTTTTCCAGGTTCTTGGACACCTGATGCGAACGGAAATTGGTCCGGTTTATTGGGAATGATTCAGGTATTTTTTTTCAATCAAATTTAGGAAAAAAATAGAAAAAAATTTTTCTAATTGTTTTTTTAGAATGGAACGATCATGGGAACCCTTGAGGGATATTCCTATCGCACGGATCGTATCCAAAAACTTTCGCTACACCACAATGTGTGATTATTTTAAAGTTTATTTCGCTATTTTAAAAATATTCAAAATGAACTATAAATCTTCAGGAAACCTTCTACAAGAGCGGATTTTCACCATATTCTTCGAAAATGTCGGATTTCCTCGTTTTCAAGCCCGAAGCTCTTGTCATTTTGCTGTTTTTATGTGCGATTGTGCTTGCGGAGCAAACAATTGGCCAATTATTTCGAACATATTTCCGGCTTTTTCCTTCCAAATGGATCATGTTACCTGTGAAAAATTCAGGTTTTAGAAAAACTTAGATCTTTCAGTATAAAGTAAAATTTAGGCTATATTTCAACGAAACTGCAGTTTAACCGTGTTGTTTATTTACGATTCGGCGATTATTCACTGAAGGAAAGGGTTATTTTACAGTGAGTTAACTTTTTTTCAATTTTAGTATGTTCAAAACTCCTTTCTGAGAAGTTTGAAGTCTCGAATTACATTTAAAAAAAAAACAAACTTCGCTTTGAGACCTTTGAAAAAATTTACCATGATCCTTTAAACAGTGTAATATACAATTTAAAACATATTTAATTTAAAAATAAAAATAATTAATTTAAATAAAAATCAACTTTGACCCTTCAGACCTCGAGTTTTGTGGACAGACTTTTCAAAGTCCTCTTCCATCCTCCAGCCGCCATTTCTTCAAAAACGAACTCTAGTCAACGTATTCTACCTTGTGGCCATCTTATTCACCTCGATTTTCTTCTCGGCAACTTTCAAGGGCAACGCCACGGTGATGCGGACGCGAGAAATTGGGTGAGCTGCGCGCCGCCAACCGTCGCCAGCAGTCTTGTCCGAGTGGTTAAGGAGATTGACTAGAAATCAATTGGGCTCTGCCCGCGTAGGTTCGAATCCTGCAGACTGCGAATCCTTTTTGCCATTTTTATATAGGAACTTGAAGCTTTTTTCTCGTTGTTTTTTGGGAGTTTGGTGGAATTTTCACAAAATTTTTGAACACTTTTTTGTAATTGCAGTAAAGTTTCAACCCGTCTTTTCCGATTTATCGTTGTTTGAAGTTCAGGAGTATGCAAGACACCATCCATAAGTTGAAAAGTAACACGTGGAATATGATCGTCATGAGCGATAGCTTTTTGAAAGACGAACAAGTATGTTTCAAGGGTAATTCGTGCAAAGGTTTATGTTTTTTTTTTTCCAGAAAGAAGCGTTATTCGGGAATAATAACCCGAAGAACCTTCAACTGGACACGAATCTTCAATCAGTTATCAATAAAGTTTGCGGAAGTCGCCATGTTATAACCTACCTTGCTGATTCGCAATTAACCTCGCCGGACCCGAATTGTCCGGAAATTCGTCAAAAATGCACTTTTGCTGAGTAAAACTTGATTTCGGAGCGCTTTGAAAGGAGATTTTCAGAATAAATACTGAGGATGCTAGCAAATTTCCTCCGGAATCGGTAATTTGGAAATCGAAATTTGGACAAACTTACCCTGGGACGTTTTATTTGAGCAAACAGGAACCGAGAAAAACCGTCGAAATTTTCAATCGAGTCCTTTTAAGGGTCTACAATTATGAACTGGTGAATATTAACTTCTTTTTTTTTACTGATTTTCGTATAATTCAGCTTTTCAATCAATGGTGGGAAAGATATACCAACCGGCCACGTACAATTGAAATAACCCAATCTCAAATCAATTACCGCCCAGTCACTTTAAAAAGACTTCAGCCGGTTCTTCGCGTCGCTGCCTATTTATACCTATTTTGTATCGTTGTTTTTTTATTCGAAATAGTCTTTCAAAGGTTAATATTTCAATAAGTTATTTAAAAAAACAAAAGAAAAACAATTTCAGACTCAACGCCAACCCTCGTTTTCGCAAGCTTTTTATTCGACAGGATACCTTGTTTGAAATGGATTTGATGGCTTTTTTGACTAGAAAACTCATCGAATTAACAGAAGAAGTGAGGTTTTTGATTCAATTTTCAATTTTCACGTTGAAGTTTAGGGGTGGGGCATCTGCAATTCGTCCGCGGGATCTCCCAAAATGCCGCACGGTTTCGTTGGCGCTTTTGCGGTTTTTCGAAATTCAAATTTTATTTTTCAAGATTCTTTCCCAGTTCTTGTTTTTTATCATTTTTTTGTTAGTGTGCTTGTATAATTAAATTATGAGATTAGTAGTTGATGTGAATCGCTTAGTTTGAGAAAAAGAAATTCAGTTCTTTTTACTTTTCAATTGTTGGAAATAAACTTTTCTGTTATCTTTTTCAAGTTTATTGTCAATGGTATGTAATGTTCAACTTACTTGTCGTTTTCGAGCTTTCTCACAGCGAAAATTCTTTGTAAAATCAAGTTATTTTTTATCAAAATCTTTGCCGATTTTTGAGGGCCAGGCTTTTTTCCCAACGTGAAAAACAGTATAAACGACTTTTCCTGTTTAGAAACATTCCTGAACTTTGTCTGTAACTACCGAAGCAAAACAGTAAGAATTTTGAACAAGTTACGTTTTCAAAAATACCTTTTTTGTTCAAAAGTTGGAATCAAGCTGTTTTATTTTTCTCGTCACGCTATTTTCTTAAAGTTTCGGACGTTGTTTTCGTATAAATTATAGTTTTGCGTGCAGTATCATTATTCAAGTGTCCACACGACTCAACATGGATCCCGATATGTATGATGAGTTCGGTAACTACATCGGGCCTGAGCTCGATTCAGATGACGATGAGGCTGACGAAGTGCCGAACCAAGAAGACGATGACGACGAGGGCAGCGACGCCGATGATCAAGTCCGGCTTGAGATTTTTTTTTTCAATGATCATGTAACCGAGTGAAGTTGAAAAAGACCTGAGGAACCTTTTTAAGGATTTCCCTCGGAAAAGTTATTGTTTATGAGGTGTAAAGTTGAAAAGAAAAAAGATAAAATGTGAAAAAAACGGCCAAAAAGCCAAAAAAAAAAGTAGTTCTCTTTGAAAAATGTGAGAAAAAGACCGTGTTTACTCTTTTTTCAAATACCTTATAAGGGTTTTCTGACGTTTTATATGTAGTAGAGGGCAGATTATCTGTTAGTTATTATAGAAAAAGTTTATTTTGTTTTTTTATTTTTTTCATAAGACCTTTCCAAAATATTGACAAAAAGGACTGTAGTTTATTTGAATCCTTCTTAAATTTGCCGAAAGCTTTATTTTTTTATTAATGAGACTTTTTTTGGCTTGTCAGTCACTCCTTTTCTGGAGTTCTGGAAAAATAACTTTTTGAAATCTTTTTCAGGACCCGTTTGTTGTAATTTAATATATTAGTTTCATAGGGAAGTGAAAAAAAGTACATTAAAAAAAGAAATTTTTCTTCCCTAGCGCATTTTTAAGCCTTTTTTTGGAATGTAAACTTTTTGAAACATGTCATTTTTTTCTTTCTTTGTGAGAGATTTCTGGATTTTTTTCTGTGATCAAAGGTCTGGAAATGAAAAAAATCTTATGTTATTTTTCTAGAATAAGTGAATCTTTTTCATTTATAACCAATCTAGGAACAAATGGACGACGAAGAAGGCGAGGAAATCCCTCAGAACCAGATCGTCCTCCACGAAGACAAGAAGTACTACGCTTCGGCCGTTGAAGTTCAACTTGACTTTGAATTCAGAAGAAATTAATTTTTTCTCAAGGTCTACGGAAAAGACGTTGAAACTCTGGTCCAAGAGGAGGACGCTCAGCCTCTGACCGAGCCCATCATCAAGCCGGTCACCCAGAGAAAGTTCCAAGTAAAACAAAAAATAATAATTTTGAAGATAAATGTTATTTTTCCAGGCCGTGGAGCACAATCTGCCCCAGACAGTGTACAAAAAGGAGTACTTGGCGGATTTGATGGACTGTCCCCATGTGATGAGAAATATCGCCATCGCTGGTCATCTTCATCATGGAAAGGTGTCCGGAAATTTGGCGTCTTGAGGAATTAGTAAAAAATTGGCGTCTTGGAGATTTTCAATCAATTTTAAGTGGAGAAAATCGAAGAAAGTGGCAGCAAATTTGGCGTTTTGAGGATTTTTTTTGATTTGAAGTTGTAGGAATTAGTGAAAAATAGGCATTTTATCAATTAAGTCAAATAAAGAAATTTCGGCTGAAACGGCGGGAAATTTAGCGTACTGAGTATTTTTAATGACTGGAAGTTTTGAAAATTAGTGAAAAATAGACATTTTTAAGATTTTTATCGTCTATGAGTTGTGATAATCTTAGGAAATAACAGGAAAACTGCCGTATTGAGTTATTTTTTTTTCCAACTTCGTAGAAATCGAAGAAAATATGCGTCGAAGTTTTTCAACACTTTGAAGTTGTAGAAATTAATGAAAAGTAGACATTTTGAAGGTTTCTATCAATTTTAAGTAAAGAAAATCGAAGAAAATAGCAAAGAATAGGCATTATGAAGATTTTTACCGTTTTTAACTTGGGAAAACTTCAGAAAATTGCAGAGAAAGGAATTTTTGTCAGTTCCCAGTTATGAAAATTGTAGGAAATCAGCGTTTTAAAAAATCTTTATCAACTCAAATTTGTGGAAATCGGAGAAAGTATGCGTCTTGAAGATTTTCAACAGTCTCAGCTTGTGGAAATTAGAAAAAGAATAGCCGTTTTCAGGATTTTCATCGATTTTAAGTTGAATATTGTAGAAAAAAATGTAGGATTAGGAATTTTTTTCGGGAAAACTAGTCCGTTCTTCCTGATCAAAGTATGTCTAATTTTTTTGTTTATTTAAATCTGCCATTCTGTTCAAAAAGTGTAAAGAATAATATCCGTTTTAAGTGATTTTTTTGGTCATTTAAGACTTCTTTTTTTCAAAAAAACTTCGGCCATTTAATAAAAAAACATAATCAATTTTTTTGAGAGCTGGATTTTCACACAACTTTTGAGGTCTAAAATTTCAAATACAGTAAACTCTCTTTTTTAGATCATTAAATATTATTTTCAGACCACCTTCCTCGATTGTTTGATGGAACAAACGCATCCGGAGTTTTTCCGCGCCGAAGACGCCGACACTCGTTACACCGACACGTTGTTCATCGAGCAACAGAGGTAGGTTTGAAAAAGTTGATGAAAATCATGTGTTCCCTGTTTCAAAGTAATATTTAAAGTTTGAAGTTTCTTCTAAAGTTGCTGACGCATTGATGTTCTCAAGTAGTTTTCGCGAATTTCAAACAATCTTTGACTCTCCGAAATTAAGTTATCTTTTACTTTCTCTGACGGCCGTTTGGAATTTCGCGCAATCACTTTGAACAGGTTATAACTTTAGAGTAGAAAAATCTTCTAAAGTTGAATTGGTCTTTTTATAGTTTTTTAATTGGTTTTTTTAACACCGAAAAAAATATACAGTAACCACAGTCCTTTTTGGGCTTTCCCTTCGAGACCCGTCCAAAAATTCTGAAAAAAAAGAAGGGTCTCGAAGCGAAAAGTGAACTGAAGGTAGATTATACAGTAAGAAGGACATTTTCGTTTAGTGACGCTCCAAAAAAGGCAAAAAATTTTTTGAAAAAAACATGGGTCTTGAAGGGAAAAGTAAACAGGAGATAGGACATACAGTACTTCTATATATTTAAAAGGTATCCCTTGGAGACCCTTCAAAAATGCCAAAAGAACGCGGGTCTCGAAGCGAAAAGTGAAGTTATTATACGCAGTAAAATAACGGTTTGGCTGAAAGACGGTGAAAGAAAAAATGCCGAAAAAGCTGAAAAATAATACTGGTCTCGAAGCGAAAAGTAAACTGAAGGTATGATATACGGTAGAACAAACGTTTCAGCTTAGTGACGCTATTAAAATGCAAAAAATATTTGAAAAAAACACGGGTCTCGGAGCGAAAAGTGAAATGAAGGTAGGATATACAGTAAAAAAAAAACCTTTTTTTTTTGCGCTTTCGAAACCTTTCATAACGGCAAAAAATCTTTGAAAACGCGTTTCGAAGCGAAAAGTGAACGGAAAGTTTGATACACAGTATGAATAATGTTCTTTGCGAAATCGCTTCGAGACTCTTCAAAATTGCAAAGAAGCAAAAAAAAAGCATTGGTTTCGAGGCGAGTTCTGTACTGAAGGTGTATGGGGTTTTTGGCAGGCTTGATTGTCATATAACTTTTTTTCCTAGATGTTTCTAGTGAATTTGAAAACTTTTTAGTGACTCAATTTTTCAAAGGCAGAAGCAGAATATAATGTACAAGAGGGTGGATAAAAAAATAGCAGAAATAATAAATAGATAAAAAGGCGATTAAGTTCCTCACGAACCTCCCAGGCAGTTATAAAAAATATGATTTAATAAAAACCAGAGTTAAGTAGGTGAATGACACAGGTTTGGTTATTATTAAATCTTGAAAACTGGTTAAAATCAAATTTTTCTCAGAGGCTGTTCGATCAAGGCGATGCCGGTTTCGATCGTCATGCAGGATAGTCGAAGCAAAAGCTATCTTCTCAACATTATCGATACTCCCGGTACCAGCAGAAATATGAAAAAGAAAAAAATGTTGTGTTTTCCAGGACATGTCAACTTTTCCGACGAAATGACGGCGGCGTTCCGTCTGGCTGATGGCGTTGTCATCGTCGTCGACGCCCATGAAGGCGTCAGTTTTTTTCAGAAATTACTGAAAATTATTCATTTTGGGAAATCTAGATCAAAAATTTAGTTATTTATCCAGAAAAATTGGTTGGTTGAAAAAAACGGAAAAAAATTGAAATTGATTTTTTTGAAAATTTCAAATTTTTCTGCACTTCTTTCTAACCATACTTTGACAACAAATTGTTATTCAAAAAAAATTGATCACAATTTGTGGATTTGATGAAACGGGAAACATTTTTTTGGTCTTTGAAAGTTCTGAACACTATGAGAATTTGAATTTTTTTCTAGAACTTTTTTTCCGAAAAATAGGATTTGAATCGAAACATCGTTTTTTTATGGATACATAATAGAGGTCTTGAAAAACTGGATGTGTAATGCTTTTTGAGAATGTTTTACCAGAGATAGGGGGAGTTAACTTAGGTACAGTTTTCCTTTTTTTCTGCAACCAATTTTTTTGGAATGGATCTTCAATTTTTTTCACTTTTTTTCACTTTTCACTAAATTTTTTTAAAAAAATTCATAATTTTTTTAACCTTGAAAAATTTTAGATTTTGATCAGATTTTCAAATAATATTTTTTTACTTTTTAATGAGTTTATTTAATTTTTCGGTATTTTTTTCCAAGTTTCAGATCATGATGAGCACGTAATATTGATTTTTTTCGATTATTTTTTTAACCTCAAAAAAACTGAGATTTGAAGTAGAATTCTTTATGTTAAATTATAAATTTATAATCATTTAACTCGAAATTATTCAATTTTTTTAATCATTTTCTCGGTTTCCAAATTTCAGATCATGATGAACACGGAACGGGCCCTTCGCCACGCGGTCCAGGAACGTCTGCCCATCACTCTCTGCATTTCGAAGGTCGACCGTCTTATCCTGGAGCTGAAACTCCCGCCAGCGGACGCCTACTACAAACTGAGACTAATCGTCGACCAAGTCAACCAGATCCTCCAGTTCGTCTCGCAAGGATTTTTTCAAGAAGAATATTTTCCAGAACCTTCTCCGAGGAGGAGGTCCCGGTACTGTCGCCTCTGAACGGCAATGTCATCTTCTCGTCGGGACGCTACAACGTCTGCTTCTCCTTAGTCTCGTTCGCCCAAGTCTATGCTCAGAGGCACAGTGAGTATCGAAACTGGAGAAGATCCAAGGATCTGTTCCGAGCAAAGATGGGCAAGTATAGAACGGATTCAGCCCAGGAGGAGGGGTTGGCTTACAAGAATTTCGAAAAAAGATCAAGTTTCAACCTCAAGAAGCTAGTGTTCGCCTCAATAACACAAGTTTTAGCCACAGGGAGGTAGTAACAGCTTTAATTTAAGGGAAATTGGAAGAAGGGGTCGGTGGTCTTGAAAGTTGATCCTCTCTGAGAATAATAATTAGTCTGTAGACTAAATAAGGATCGCAAAAAGACCGTTGTAGCGTGCTTCTCACACTTTCTTTTATGGCCGAAATATCATATACATTTTATAACGGGTCCTTAACCCGTTATCATAACGGATTTTAAAAAGCGCCCCTAAAAATATATGTATACTGTGGTTCTTTCCCTTATAACCTCTGCTTCTCCTTGCTGACTATCGAGATTCTGAATGTAGAGAATCCATCAAAAAGACCTAAAAAAAAACTAAGCGTGACAGTAGGAGCTAGACATTATTCAAAACTCCACGCTCGCCAGAGCTGCTGATAAAACGGGTCTCCTCGCGACGACACGAGCGATCACACTGTTGAAAAAAAGCCGTTTATCCTAATTTCTTGCTTGCCTTTCTTGATTCCTACATTTTTTTCAGGTTTACCTGAAAACCCTTGGAATAATAGAAAAGGACCCCTTTTTTTGGGAAAAGATAGGTTCAATAATTCCATGAGAATTCACGGCTGTACTTGAAAAATCTATTTACTATATTTAAAAAAATTTCAGATAAAAAGAGATGGAAGGTTAATGAAAAAAAGTAAATAGATAAAACGGGATTCTTTTAGCTTTCCAAAGTTAATAAGCGAGAATCAACGAAAAAAAGTGAATTAATTAGATTTTTTTGATCATAAAAAGTTATCACAATAGTATTCCGTATTGAAAAGTATTCTTCCAAATTTTCCAGACGGAATCTTCAATCCCAAGGAGTTCTCGAAACGCCTCTGGGGCGACATCTATTTCGATAAGAAAACTCGGAAATTCACCAAGAAAGCGGCCAACAGCAGCACTCAACGTACTTTCGTCGAGTTCATCTTGGAACCACTCTATAAGATTTTCTCGCAGGTATGGCTTTTGGGAGTGAGAAAAAAGTTTTAATTTCAAAAAAAAAAATGGGAAACGAGGGAAGGAGAAGTTAAAATACACAAATATTCAAAATTGGTGTTTTGAAATCACACAAATGTCGGTTTTTTGAGATTTGAATAAATTCTAGAGATGTTAGTTTTAAAAAAGCCAAAAAGTATTTTTTTATATTATTTCTGTTACTTTTTCCGTACAGAGAATCGGTTGAACTCACCTTTTTTTGGTTAAAAAAACTCTTTTTAAAAATTTTGAAGTTTTTTTAAGAGAACTTTATGCATTTCAAAAACAGAGAACCGGTTCAATTTTTTTTCTTTTTTTCGGGTTGTCAGAAGATTTTTATTAGTAAAAATAGTCTGGTTTTTTTCAAGACTTGAATGAATTTTAAAGATTTTTCATTTTTGGGGAGCAAAAAAAGTGTTTTTATTTCGTTTCTGTTACTTTTTCTGTACATGGATTCAGGAGAAATTTATCTTTTTGGCTTGAAAAAAATTCTCTTTTTTTAGAAGTTTAAGAGAACTTTATGCATTTAAAAAAACAGAGAATCGGTTGAATTTTTCTCTTTTTTTGGGGGTTTTTGAAAAAAATTGTCTTATCACGGTTATAACGAGGTTATACGAGAGAACTTGAAGGATTTAAAAAAATTTGAATAATAATTTTTTTATAGAAGTGAAATAGAACCTCTAAAAAGTTGGGATCTTCACTGAAAACCGTATGTGGAAATGTATGGAAATTTAATTTATTTTTCGACGAAATAAAAATAAAATGATAGTTTTGATTGGATGAACTTTCAAAATTGAAATATAACTAGATGAAAAATCATGAAAATATTGAAATTTAAAGGTGGTCGGAGACGTGGACACGTGCTTGCCGTACATGATGCAGGAGCTGAACATCCGTCTCTCCAAGGAGGAACAACGGATGAACGTTCGGCCCCTCGTTGCCTTGATTTGCAAGCGATTCTTCGGGGATTTCACAGGTTTTTTTCTAGAGAGAAATTTATGATTTTTGCCACGTTAGACAGCTCAAAGTTTTGATTTTGAAGCTGAAAATCCGGCGCTTTTTGATTTTTTGGGGACTCAAAAATACCATTTTTGAAAAAAGATCTAGACAATATTTTCATTATTCGGAAATTTTCGGTTTCTTTTCGAAATTTTGGGAACAGTACGAATTTATGTAGTTTTTCAATGATGAGAAATCGATTTTTGGTTCAAAAACCGCTTTGCTGAAAAAGTCGGAAGCGCGGAAAACGGGTGCAAAATGGCCGTTAAAAGGGTTCCGTTTTGCGGCCTTTATTGAGCCTTTCTTTTTAGGTGAGCTAAAAAACCTCAAAAAGGGTGAAAAAGGGTGAAAAAGAGTGAAAAAAGGGTGAAGAAAGGGTGCAAAAAGGGTGAATAAAGGGTCCTAAAAGGGTCCTAAAAGGGTCCAAAAAGGGTGAAAAAAGGACGCTGAAAAACTGGGCCATTGATGATGTTATTACTGTAGCACATTTTGGTTCATACACAGTCACTAGAAAAAATAATCTCAATTTAAAAACTGTTGTGTTTTTCGAGAAGGTCCAAAAAGGGTGGATAAAGGCCTATGAAAGGACGGAAAAAGGCAGTACAAAGGCAACCTTTGCCATCCGTTCAGTAAAAATTAATGGAAGCCTTTTGCACCCATAACGCACCCTCAAAGGGCCCCTAAGGGTCCTCCCGACTTTGCCTATATTTTTTAAGGGTTTCAAAATTATCAATCATCAAAAACCAGAATTTTTCCCTTCAATTTTCACCCAATTTTTCAGCTTTCACGGACCTTGTCGTGAACAACATCCAGTCGCCCCTGGAGAACGCCAAGAACAAGATCGAATTGACGTATTTGGGACCGGCCGACAGCAAATTGGCCCAGGAAATGCACAAATGCAGTGCTGATGTTCGTATTTCAGAGATTGGAACACTCAAAAATCAGCCTCAAAAATTCAAAAAAATAAGAACGTTTTTCGGAGCATCTTAAAGGGGACCATTTAATAATATTTTTGAAACTTTCCATTTTAAAAATCATTTTCCTGTTTCTGAGGATCTTTATCCGAAAAATAATGAAACAAAAAGTAATCGTGACGAATCGAAATTGTAAACAAAAATAAATGAACGGTTTTGCGTTTTGAAAAAAATATTTTGCGGATAAAAAAATTATTTTTCCTGTTTCTGGGAATCTTTGAGTAATAAAAAAAGGAAAAATATAATAATTGCTATTTTCAAACTTAATTCATTGAAAAAAATCGGAACTCGTTTCAAACGCAAAAAAAAAACTTGCTCAAAAAACCTTGGAGAAAACCTTTGGACGCCTAATGAATGTAATTTTAAACTTGCTCCGTTTGAATATCCTTTTCCTGTTTCTAGGCTTCCCTGACCAAAACTTATGGAATAAAAAGTAATGGAGATGCTTTAAGACGATTTCAAACCTTATTCTGTGAAAATAAAACTAACTGAATTGATAAAAAATCAATTATTTCGCGACAACTATAGGACATCAATGAGTGCAATTTTGGCTCCATGCTCCGTTTTAATATTGTTTTCCTGTTTCTGTAGATCTTTGAGCAACGAATAGGAAAAAAATAATTTGCGATTTTTTTGTCAAACCTTTTTCATTAAAAACTCGGAACTCATTTCAAAAGGTGGAAAAAAACTTTCGGAGAAACCTTTGCGCGCCATTGAATGCAGTTTTTAAACTTGCTCCATTTGAAAATTATTTTCCTCCTCTGGGGTCTTTGACTACGAACTATAAAATTAAAAGTATGCTTTTCAAATATTTCAAACTTTAGTCATCGAAAAATCGGAACCGATTTCAAAACCCAAATAAAAACTGTAAAAAACAATTTTTCTTTAAGAAACATCATTTTCCTGTTTCTGGGAGCCTTTAGCTTAAAAACTAAGGAAAAATAAACTAATTTAGAAGTTTTATGAAGATTTCAAATTTTATCCTTAAGAAAAAAAGATTGTTAGCTTCGGAGTTACTTCAGTAACGAAATTTCGGGAACTTGCTCTGATCAAACATTATTTTCCGGCTTCCAGGGTCCATTCGTGCGTTTTCTTAACGAATTTCGTGAGTTTAGGGACCTCTGATGGTTCACACGACGAAGAACTACGCGACGGCCGACGCAACATCGTTCCGAGTTCTGGGCCGAGTCTTGAGTGGAACTCTCGAATCCAACGCCGACGTCAGAATCCTCGGAGAGAACTACAGCATCCAGGATGAGGAGGACTGCCGTAGGCTGACCGTCGGACGACTCTGGGTCTACGTGGCGAGGTACGAGAGTAAAAAAAAAAACTGGGGAACGCTTTTGAAGAGTTTAGAGCGGCTAAATCCGCCCCCTCCGCTGTAGGACCTTCTTGCGTCGATTTCTTTCATATAGTGTGACGATGGTCCTTTAATAGCGCTGCATTTTTTGACTATTTTTCAAGCTGGATCGAAAAAGGTAGCGCTATTAAAGGAGCAACGATGCGAAAAGGCAGCGCTATTAAAGGAGCATCGATGCGAAAAGGTATAGCCGATTCATGGCTGTCTTGCGACGCTAAGAGGCGTGGCTTCTGCGCTCTCCTTCAACCAGGCGCTATTTCTTCTTTTATCGTGTCAGGACCCTTTTTTCGATGGCTCAAGCCAGCTATACTGAGCTACTTGAAATTAGAAATTTGAGCAGATTATATAGTGCTCCCTGCACAGTCATAAAGGCACAGCTGAATATAAGCTACAGTAAGCACAGTTTTCTTTGCACGTTTATGCGGAAAATGACTACAAAAGTCTGCAAAAAACAAAGGTCTCGAACCGAATCCGCGGAAATTTAGTATACGGTCTTTTTTACAGTAAAAAACTGGGGAAGATAGTAAAAAGTGTGTTTTATTATAGAACCCTAGAAAGTTAGAGAGCGCTAAAAAATGAGAAGATTGGATTTTTTTTTTCTAAACAATCTTTTGTTTACCAGGACTCTCTAAAATCAAAAATTCGAAAGGACATTATTTTAAAAATATACGAAACATTGGACGTCAAATTGTAGTTGATCATTTGGAATTCAAGAAGGTACCTCGATTTGAAAGTACCATTATTTTTCCAAGGCCTGAGAAATTTACAGAAAAATGGCCAGTGGATCATAAGTTTCTCGTGTCGTTTTCATTGAAATCCCTCAAAATTGAACTGAAGTTGCTCAAAAATCTGCATTTTTCGAGAAATGCTATTTCTTATTCGCTCTAGAGAAGAGTTTACATGGAGTTGCTAACCGTGTAATTTTTTTAATCTAAAAAAATCGTATTTTTTTCAAAAAAAGGTACCCTTCAGAAAAAAATCTTTCAAAAAAATTTGACGAAAAAAATGTTTTTTTCAATATAATACATGATAACCACTGCGTCTTGATTTTTAATTCACGAAATTCGCTAAAAATATGTTTCCTATCTACTGATTTTTAGTGAAAAAAGAAGGTTAGGAAATCATTTTAACGAACATTTTTATGTATTTCGCCGTCTCGAACTTATTAGAAATTAATCTTATTTTTTTTTCAACGTGACCTGGCTCAACGGAAACAGGATGAAATGAGTTTCAAAAGAGCATGAAAAGTTTTTTCTATGAGTTCGTAGTATTCATGGAGATATTTTAGCCAACAGCTTTCATTCATTTAAAGTGTTTATTCGCCATTCCGCAATCTGCATGAAAAATACAAAAAATAAAACATCCAAAACAATCAAATAAATCTAACAGCTGATCTGTGGATTGCCTGAATAGACCGCCTCTTTAGAGGATTACTGTAGCCAAAATACAAAAAAAAATGCCATACTCTCACCACAACAGCTACACAATGTTCTGAAACTTTTAGTTTAGGATTCGGTAGGCTCCGCCTCTCTAGAGAATTACTGTAGCCAAACTACGAAGGCTATGATAATTCTCGAAAGGGGCGGAGCCTGTCAAAACCCTAAACAAAAGTTTCAGAGGCTTGTGTAGTTGTTATGGTAAGAGTATGAACTTTTTTCGAATTTTGGCTACAGTAATCCTCGAAAGGGGCGGAGCCTACCGAATCCTCAACTAAAAGTTTCAGAGGTTTGTGTAGCTTTTGTGATAAGATTATGAGCTTTTTTTTTTTTCGAATTTTGGCTACAGTAATCCTTAAAAGGGGCGGAGTCTACCAAATCCTCAACTAAAAGTTTCAGAGGTTTGTGTAGCTTTTGTGATAAGATTATGAGCTTTTTTTTTTCGAATTTTGGCTACAGTAATCCTTAAAAGGGGCGGAGTCTACCAAATCCTCAACTAAAAGTTTCAGAGGTTTGTGTAGCTTTTGTGATAAGATTATGAGCTTTTTTTTTCGAATTTTGGCTACAGTAATCCTTAAAAGGGGCGGAGCCTACCAAATCCTCAACTAAAAGTTTCAGAGGTTTGTGTAGCGTTTTTGATTAGAGTATGAGCTTTTTTTTTTTCGTATTTTGGCTACAGTAATTCTCTAAAGAGGCGGTCTATTCAGGCAATCTTCTCCTCCAACCATTTCCACAGATCAGCTGTTAGATTTATTTGATTGTTTTGGATTTTTTCTTTTTGTATTTGTCTTACGGATTGCGAAAAGACGAATAGACACTTTAAATGAATGAAAGCTATTGGCTAACAATGCTATACGAATACTACGAACTCATAGAAAAAAACTTTTGATAATCTTTTGAAACTCATTTCATCCTGTTTCAGTTAAGCCAGGTCACGTTAAAGAAAATAAATTTCTTGACGTCGAAATATATAAAATTTTCGTTAAATTGATTTCCTAACCTTCTTTTTCCACTATTTACATGAGTCCTTTATCCTATGAGTAAGAGTGATAGAGTCTAGATTTTAGTAGGATCTAGTGATTTTATAGTCCGTTTTTCCCGACTTGAAAGGGCGGGACTTCTTTACGCCCTCCTTATCTCTCGACGTCTCTCTCATGTTTACGTGCTAATTCCATGTTTCTCTGACCTGTCGGTGAGGGAACAGAGAGACGCAGACACGCGAAAACTGTCAAGTCGCGGCGAATGGACTAGATAATCCAAAAAATCTTCTTTCTTTTTCTTTTCTTTCCGATTCTTTCCACCTGACCTGGCTTAACTGAAACAGGATGAAATGAGAAAAACAATAAAAGACTGCCTGTTCCTAGAACTAATTCGTGTCTTTGGCGTATCGCTCTTATCATTATTCTTTCAGATATCAAATCGAAGTCTCGCGCGTCCCGGCTGGATGTTGGGTTTTGATTGAAGTGGGCTTGAATTTTGAAAAAAATCGTAATTCTGTCCCTTTTTAGGGAATCGATCAGCCCATTGTGAAGACGTCGACGATCGCCGAGTTGGATTATGATGAGGATGTTCGTGACGAATTTTATTGTAAAAAAATGGAATTGAGATAGGAAATAAAGGAAAAAAAAAGCCTAAAAGACGATTTTTTGATGATTTACGGCTTATTTTTGGTTTTTTTCGGGAACAGGTTCAACTAGAAGTATGAGAAATACGTCCAGATCTGAAAAAAGAACAACACTGTGATAAATTTAATAGAAAAAGGCACAAGAAAGACAATTTTCAATGGTTTTTTGTGTATTTTTTTGATTCCAGCAGTTTTACAACTGATTTTTTCAAGGTCTACATTTTCCGGCCCCTCAAGTTCAACACGAAAAGTGTGGTCAAGTTGGCCGTCGAGCCGATCAATCCCTCCGAGCTGCCCAAAATGTTGGATGGCTTGAGAAAGGTGAGAAAAAGGGAATTTCCTAGAAAGTGGTGGTTAGAAGAGGTCTTTGTACAATTTTTGAACTGGGGAAGGAGATTTTTAGATTTTTCATCCAATTTTTATGGTTTTGCAATCGTTTGCCTTAAGTGTTGTCAGTAAGAAGCTGGATTTTTTTCAAAAAAATTTTTAGATATTATAAGGACTTTTTTTATAATTTTTTTGGTACTAGTGAGCGTTCTTGAAATTCTTCCAGTTATTAGTTTTTTTTCATCCTTTTTTTCTTGCATTTTTTTCACTTTTTCCGATTTTTTTAACCTCGAGAGAAAAATGTCGAATGTTTTGGTTATAATCCAAATTGGCATACCTTGGTTTAAAAAGGCTTTTCAGAGGAGAATTTTGGTTTATTGATCCATTTTTTACGGGTTTTTGAAGTCATTTGCGTTTATTTATGTTGGTGAGAAGCTGGATTTTTCTGTAGTTTAAAATTTTTTTAAATTTTACTATTTGACTTCTTTAAGCGCCACTAGCGCGCTTGTCGAATATTCTCACAGTTTTTTTAAATTTTTTTAGAATCTTTTTTTATACATTTTTTTCAAGTTTTATCCCGATTTTTTAATCTCCAGAGAAATACACTAGTTTGCGAGTTATACAAACTGGCACATGTTGTTTTAAAAAAATGATTTTTTCAGTTGAAAATCGAAAAAAATAATTTATTTTTGGTCTTTATTAATAATGAACTGTGCGCTCTTCCTAATGTCTTTTTGTTTTTGAGTTTCAAAAATTCCAGCTTTTTTTTTTCTCTAGTAGCTCCTACATGATCTTTATAAAGTGATTTGGAAAGTTTTTCTTAAAAAAATTTATCTTTTTCGGTTGAAAATGATTTTTTAAGGTCAACAAGTCTTACCCCCTTCTGACGACTCGCGTCGAAGAATCCGGAGAACACGTCCTTCTGGGAACCGGCGAGCTGTACATGGACTGTGTGATGCACGACATGCGGAAAGTCTTCTCCGAAATCGATATCAAGGTTCCGTGGAAATAAAACAATATAACAAAGTATTAGTTCTCTTTTCGGTCAACTTTGACGTATATTTGTGCTCTTTTCGGTCAACTTTGACGCAAAATAAAAATCTCTTAAGGATGACATTAATATTTAAAACCCTAGTTTTTACTCGCCGTAAACATTTTGGATTCTTTGAACTAATTATCTTAGTTTCTCATTTTCTCGAAGCTTTTCAGGTTGCCGACCCGGTCGTAACGTTCTGCGAAACAGTCATTGAAACCTCGACCCTTAAATGTTTCGCCGAAACTCCCAACAAAAAGAACAAAATCACGATGATGGCCGAACCGCTGGAGAAGGGTCTCGCCGAGGATATTGAGAATGAAGTGAAGCAGAAAGAATATTGAAAAACGGAGCAATTTCGATTTTTAGATTGTTCAAATCGCGTGGAACCGAAGACGTCTCGGAGAGTTCTTCCAGTCGAAATATGACTGGGATTTGCTCGCCGCCAGATCCATTTGGGCCTTCGGACCAGATACCACTGGCCCGAACATTTTCCTCGATGATACCCTGCCTTCTGAGGTGAGTGTTTTAGAAGGAAAATAGGAGGCTGACCAAAAAACAGACAAGAAGAATTATGACTTTGACGAAAGGGTGTAGAAAGTTAGTAGTTTGGAAATTTATGAAAAGGACCTTTTTTTAAAGATTGGAAAATAAAGTTTTAGTCCAAAAATGGCCTAAATATATCCAAGAAAAAAAAAGAATAGTTGTCTTCTCTTGTTTCGAAGCAATAGAACTTGCAAAAGAAACAAATTTGGTAAGAAAAAAAAGATAGAATAGTTCGGTGTTTTGAAAGGAATGTTTACATATAATTCGAAGGAAATTTTTTTTTGAAATGTTCAAATTATCAATTTTTTCTTTGATTTATTTTTTTTTCATTCGCGGTAAACGTGAAATCTGCGCTTTTACAGGTTGACAAGCATCTTTTGGCGACCGTCCGCGAATCTCTGGTTCAAGGATTCCAATGGGCTGCCCGTGAAGGACCACTCTGTGAAGAACGTCAGTTGTTGCTCCTTTATAGTTAGACGAAAAAATCTGTGACGACCTTTTTCAGAAAAGAAGAGAAGTTTCTATACGTTCAAGCTTGAAAAAAGCAAATTTGAAGACGTTTTTTTGCTCTTTCGCTTCGAGACCCTTGAAGAACTGCAGAAAAAACAGATCAATAAAATCGTTTAAAATATATCAATTCTCAATAGATCTGAGTTCTAGAAATGGAGCATTTAGAAGAGTGCAGTTTTTAAAGAGAAACTAGCGGATTTTTCAATCCCGATTTAAAATTTAAAAAATCGTGGGAAATAATATTATTCCATGCGGTATCAGGTCTCAAAGCGAAGTTTGCATTAGAAGCGGTTTTTAAAAATTTATGCTGGCCTGAATTTCAGGTCTTTATGAAAGTCTTGCGAAATCCTCTATGAGAGGAAATGATTTAATATCTTTTTAGCCATCCGAAACGTCAAGTTCAAATTGCTCGACGCGACGATCGCCAACGAGCCTTTGTACAGAGGAGGTGGTCAGATCATTCCGACGGCCCGTCGATGTGCATATTCGGCCTTTTTGGTGAGTTTTAGAAGGAATATGTGGGAAATTTTTGATTGATTGATTGATTGATTGACCTGTAAGGTGATATATGCAGATTTAACAAAGGTGCTGGTTTTGGCGGGGTTTTAAAATTTTAAAATTTTTAGGATAGTAGTTGAAAATGTTGCAGAAAAGAAAGCGAAAAAAGTTCCACAACCTTGAAAAATAGAAAAAGTTAACGCGAAAACATTTAAAAAAGAAAAAATCTTTAATTTCAACAATAATCGAGTAGAATGTCCCCTGCAGCGGCCGCTTACTGGAACCTCTACAGGGGCCACTTTACAGGCTTTAGTAGTCCCTATAGGGCGAGATAGAGTGGTCACTAGTCGGGAACTTCAAATGTCCCTAAATTTGCCCCTATAGGGACCACTCTGGAGTGCCATAGAAAGGCGCAGAACATTTCAAGTCAACAAAAATTGACTCAAATCGAAAAATATCGATTTTCAGATGGCGACCCCTCGTCTGATGGAGCCCTATTATACGGTGGAAGTTGTCGCCCCGGCCGATTGTGTCTCTTCCGTTTACACGGTCTTAGCCAAACGACGTGGTCACGTCACCACTGACGCACCGATTCCCGGATCCCCCATGTATTCCATCAAGGTGCTTGAAAGTCAAAGGGATTGTAGAAAGAAGAGAAAAAAAAGCAGTTGAAAGAAGTTTCAGAGCTGTAGGAAAAATGACAGAGCAAAATAATAGTTTCAAAGGGAAAAGCTTCAGAAAAAAGGTCTAAGGCTTTATGGAAAAAAAATTATACAGGCGTGAAAATCTAGTATGAAGAAAAAATGCTTTAGAGCATACATGATCATTTATAAAGGTCGCCGACTCCTCCTTCTGGTTTTCCCAAGTCAAAGTTGATATTACCTCCCTGAGGGTGAAACTGCCGTCCTTTTGAGAAAAGGGGGGGGGGCACCCCGGAGTGGGATCCAGCCGATGTATGGGCCAAAAGAACCTTCTTGAGGTTGAAAATTGATTTTATCTCTAGTTTTTCTGAATTCTTATGAGCCGATCCCTCCTCTCGGGCTCAATGAGCTCTGTACTTGCCTATCTATGCTTTAGAGGCTTCAACTTGCTGTAAAACTTTGACGGAAACAGATGACGAAAAAAAACATGAAAATTGCATGATCCTTTCAAATTTTACTGCTCAGTGAATGGATAAAAATAACAAAAAACGAAAATTTCACGAATTTTGGAGGATATTTTGGACCTTAGTATTTTCTTTGAACTATCCGTTTCGAGTAGCAGCGGGAAAATTGGGAATCGGGAGAAAACCATGCCGAATAAAATATTTGAAAAGCTTCCGATTTTTTTTTTGTGAAATCGAACTGATTCAACAAACGTTGACGCCTGAGGATCGAAAAAAAAATTTTCCGTATTTTTCTACCCCAACGTCTCAATTTGAAGGCGTTCATCCCGGTGATGGATTCGTTCGGCTTCGAGACGGACCTCCGAACGCACACCCAGGGACAGGCCTTCTGCATGTCCGTCTTCAATCATTGGCAGGTAATCACTCACCTGTTCGAAAAAAAAAAGAAAAATCCGTTTTCCCCAGCTTTCCTGTTGCACTTGTATAATTTGAAAAGAGTTTGACTCGAATTTTGCTGAGACGCTTGTGTCAATTTTGGTTAATTAACGTGGTTAAAACGGTAAAATATTTATTTAAAGGAAAAAAACCCAAATTTGGTGGCTTTTTTGGAAAGTTCTAGACCTAAAACTGAATCTTAATGTTCAAATTATGATTTGAAACCTCCATCAGATCGTTCCCGGAGATCCGCTGGACAAATCGATCGTGATCCGGCCCCTGGAACTGCAGCCGACGCCTCACCTCGCCCGAGAGTTCATGATCAAGACGAGGTGGGTAGATGATCCAGGGAGATGAAGCAGTATGGAGAGAATTCCTAGAGGCAATCGAATTTCGCGGAAAAAGCGCTTTGGGAATGGAGCGATTGGAGGAGTGGTCATTAGAGCTTGAGTCAGATTGAATTTTGAATATTACAAATTTGCATCTTGAAGCAGTTTGAGGTATAAATGTTAAAATTTGGGTGGAGATTCAGATTGAGCTTTAAATATTGCAAAAATCGATCTAGGTATTGATAGAGCTCTGGATATTCTGGATATTGAGGATTTGAATCTAAAAATATATTGAGCTGTAAAAATTGAGAATTTCCATCGAGAAGTGAACCGACCGTTCAATTGTATCTAAAACATAGATTTAAGACCAGATTGAGCTCTAAAAATTGATTTTCAGCGGGGCTTTGAAAGGTCATATCTGGGCTCCAAAATTTCTTTGAGAAAAATCTGATATTTTTCCGTGACCAGAGGTTCAAGATCCATATACCATTCCAAAATGAGCTCAATCGGGGACGCTGAATTTTTCGACTTTTGAGGATCCATAACTTTTTTTCAAAGACTCCTCGACAGTTGTTGAGACCAGATTTGGGTTCAGCGTGAAAAACTACATATAGGAAACATTGAGAGGTCCCACTGCGGCCGGAGACCATTACCTGGTGAGCCTTGAATGTTGATAATGAAGCGAATTGAGTTTCAAAGAAATCTATTTTCCTGTATTTTGCAACTGATCAAAACATTTATTCAAAGAGGATACACGCATATAGTATGACTGATAACTTGTGGATAGGATTAAGCGGAAAATAAGAAAAAAAAACCCTTAACAGAAATAATAAATAACAAAAATGCAATATCATGGCGATTGTGATAGGTTTTGTGAGAAGAAAGATGACAAAAAAGGGAAACATCAATATTTTCAATCAGCGTATAATGTTGCCAAAGTTTTCCCTTGTGTGGCCATGTTTCGAGCGTCGCGGTGCTCGAATGTTATTATTACCTAAAATGAAGCGATAAAAAAAGCAATTTTTAAAAATTTTTATGTTGGGAAAGGGAATTACGATTCAAAAAGAAGCTGGATTTTTGAGCTGCAAGTTTGAAATTTATTCGAAGAATGAAGAGAAAGTTGTTTTTTTGTCTGTTAATGAATCAGCTATGCAAGTAGTTTCATGATTTTTGAACTCTCTTAGCGATTTTTCGGTATTGAAAGGTTTCACATTGCTATTTTCGAGCTTCGATAAATTTTGGATAAAGACACACTTTATAAGATATTTAGGATTGGTCACAGAAAAGTGGATTTTTGAGCTCCATGAATATATATTTTACAAGAAAAAAATAAGAAAAACCATTTTCTTTGGATGAAAAATCAATTTTATAAGTAGATTCTATATTTTTGAATTTTCCTGGCGACTTTTTTAAAGGAAATTACCTTGCTATCTTCGAGTTTCAAGCATTGCTTACAAACTGCGGTTAGCGTTTTGGCATAGTTGTCGTTTTCGGATTGAGAGGAAGGCCTCGGGGAGATTAACTGGAATATAGATTTTATGGCTGGGAAAAAACAAAACAAAAAGATACATAACTTGAAAATTTTTCCATTTTAATCCAAGTTCTTTGTCCTTTGTTCTTTCCTATAAAATTCGAGTTTTTCTGTCAACTGTATAGAGCGGAGCCATAAAGCATAAATTCGCCAGAAAAAAACCTTGAAATCGGTGAAAAAAAGATATAAAACGGGATTTTTCCGCAAAAAGTTCTTAGAAAATAAAGAGCGGTTAAGTTTTTTTTTCTTTCCTAGCTTATTTTTGTTTTTTTTTTTTGAGGCAATTGATAACAATGAGACAGCAAAAAAATATAAAAAAATGTGCATTCAAGGCAATTTTTTTCTGATCATTGGATGAAAGGCTTCATTGTCAAAATTTTTCAATTTAGAAAATCAGAAAAAAAAACCTTACGTTAATTAGTGCAAACGGTTGTTGCGACAAATTCGACGTGATCTTTTTCCCGGCCTCCAAAATTACAATAATTTTCTCGGCCGGAATCCCGCCCACTTTTGACGCATGATAGGCGATCGCTTGCTGAAAATCAATTCTTGTTGAAAAAATCAAAAAAAAACCTCGAAATCATCTGGAATATCGACATTGCGGACGTTTGTTTGCACTGTTATTATTTGCATTCTCCTTTTTTTCCTTTGTCCGTTGCACGATCCGCTAGTTTGACACAACCGATTTTGAATGGGAAGTTTGTAAATTGGTGATTTGCTGGAAAAGTTCAAGATTTTGATGAAAAATGGGTTTTAAATGATGATTTTCATAATTTTTTCCGAATATCTCGAACTTGATAAAAAAAGGAACGAAGTTTAGGAAAATTTTGAAAAATATGGCAGGAAGAGAGAGTTTTTCCAAGAGGGACTCTAAAGATTTTTCGAAAAAAATAATTATCAATCGGTTTCTAATGGACTGATAGTGTAGAGAAAAAAAGTTATTAATTTTTTTCAAGGTGAGAATTCAAAAAAATAAGATAAGCATCGGAAAAAAAGAGTACCTTGGATAATATTAGTTGACATAGTTTCAGTACTAAATCTGAAAAAAATTAGATTTTTTTGGATAAAAAAATCGAAGATATTTCAATGAAAAGGGGTTGATTCAAAGAGACTAGAAAGCTTTTTTTTCTCACTTGAACATAATTTTTGAATAAAGAGAAGGGTTATCAGTTTTTTTGAGATGGATGGGAAAGATTATTAGACAAGAAAAAAAGTGACCTGAATGGGAATTTTTAAACAAGTAAAATGTAGAAAATTCAAACTCCTTTGACGATACAAAAGTTATGTTTTTTTTATTCAAAATTGGAATTTTTAGACATTTTTAGATCTAATAGGGTTTATCAGTTTTTGAAGAGGCTAATAAGGGATAAATCAGGATCTGTTTGGAAATAATTGATTAATGGCATCAAAAGTTCAGGGAAATGAAGCGATCAAACTGAAGGTGAATGAGAAAATGGATTATTCAAAGTCAAAAATGGATACTTGAAGATTATTCAGAACCCCATAAGGAATATCGGTTTTTTGGAAGAGCTGTCATTGAAGAAAAAATGATCGAAATGAAAAGTACTAGGTAGGAACGATTCAGAGAGTTGAAATCGCGACTAAAAATCGGAACATTTAAGGAAATCAGATTTTATAAGTTCAAAATCAGGAATCTTCAAGTGAGAACTTAATAAGGATTATGGGTTTTTTGGAGAGGCTGTAATTGAAAAAATAATGATTATAATGAAAAGCAATAAGTAAGAACGATTCGGAGGGTTAAAATTGACGCAAAGAAGAAAATCAGATTTTATAAATTCAAAACTAGGAGCCTTGAAGTCAGAAATCAATAAGGAATATCGGTTTTTTTTTCTCGCTGAAGGTGGATATGAACGGGGGCTAATGGGTCACCGGCACAGTGGCGGGTAATTGCAGCATGGAAGCGGAAAATTGACGACGAAATACATTTTTCGCTGTTGAAAGCAGAGACAGAAACGTTGGATTTTTTCTCTTTTGGAGTGTAGAGTGGGCGGAGCCTTTGCGCGACTCCCCGGGGCGATGTTTGTCCTGTGAAAAATGGGACATTTAACAGAGTTGTCCTGCTTTTTTTGTGACAGTTTTCAAGGGGAAATCAGATTTTGATTTTTTTCTGAATTTTAAAAATGATAATTTTGAACTTTCTGGTGTGACAAGGAAGGTCTCTGTGGCTGGAAATTTTCAAATAGTCGGAAAAAAACTGTTTTTTTGATGGTCGAGCTGCAAAAAATCATAATTTTTGAGGAAAGAAGCTTCAGGAACCATTAAATATAGTAAAAAAATAATGGACGATTTCGATACTTTTTCGCTCTTTTTTTCCACGAAATTTGAGGTTTTTTTGTAAATTGAGAGCTTTAGGATCTTTATTTGGGTCCACCAAGAAGTATTCTGCAAAAATTTTAGAAAAAAATTGAATCATTTATAAAAAAATAATTTCATAGGCCAAGTTAAAAAAAGGTGGGGTTCCATAAAAAAATGTTCCTTTTTTTGCTATCTTTTTGCGCCATTTCATCGACTGTTATATATCATTTTTGCTGCCTCTCCCTTTTCCCACCATTTCTTCAGCCTTTGAAACCCTTGAAAAAATGAAAGTCTCGATAAAAGGACTCTTTTTGCTACCTTTCTGCGGCCTTTTTTGAGCCTTTTAGCGGCCATTATCCACCATTCCGACTTGCCCGAGCTTCCTTCTAGGGAATCTCATCAAATCAAAGCAATCAATAATAATTTTTGAAAACATCATCGCTTTTTAATGGAAATCTGAGTTTACAGAAGACGCAAAGGACTTTCGGAAGACGTCTCGGTGAACAAGTTCTTCGACGATCCCATGCTTCTGGAGCTCGCCAAGCAGCAGGACATCTTCAACTACACCGGATTCTAATTTTCTCTCACTTTTTTCGAAACTGACCCTATTGACTCCCAACTGTATCATTTTATTTATTTATTATCGTTTTTGTCCTCCTCGATAAGGTTGTTCCTCTCCTTTTCTATTGTTGATTTTTCCATTTTCACCCTTTCTTCGATGTTGTTGAGAAGTGTGGCGATCTCCTTGAAGAGTTTTGTTGTTTTACATTGTTTCGCGGTAGTAAATTTTGATTGATGCGTTGGTTTTATCAGAAAATTTGTGAAAAAACGTGAAATACTTCAAAGAAAAAAAGATCCTCCCCGTAAATCCACACGCACGAGATTTGCGCCAATATTCGTCACTCCTGGCGCTTTCCTTATGCAACGTGGAGGACTGAACTTTGCACTGAAAATTGATATTTTTAATGTTATTTCCTTGTTTTACAAGTTATTAAATTGGTTTTTAATGAATTTCAGCATGCCGAGCGACTTTGAAAGCATAAGGACGCGTCAAATCGGTGAGAAACTTTCTAAAAACTTGGTTTTTCTGTTTTGAAAGGTGTATTTCAGTGGCTCTCCGGTCGATGATCAACCTCAATGAGCCTGTCACGAATTCTGGCGTCAAAGAGGCGGTTTGTAATTATTTTGAGCTGAAGGTTTGTGTGAAAAGCAATTTTTGAGGTATGGAAAGTGTTGGTTTTGGACAAGCAGGGGCAGGATATCATTTCGCCACTTTTGCCCATTAAACAACTTCGCGATTTGGGCGTCACATTGCATTTGTTCGTTTTTTATTCTTGAAATGAAATGAAATGTTAATTTTCACTCACAGGCAGTTATTATATTTAAAAAAATGAGGCAGTTTTGAAAAATTAAATTTTTTTCCAGGTTTTGTCAAGGTTTTTTTTTAAATCACAGGGTGTTTGGAAGTTTTAAGCGCTTTATATATTTTTTTTTACTTCTTAGGTATTTTTTATTTATTCAGAAAGATTTTTTTGCTTAGTAGGTTTAGCTTTACGTTCAGTTTTTTCTGTCGATAACAGTTTTTTTTATATTATTTAATTAATACCCATGAAAAAAATACCGCAGGATCTACCCTCAGAAAAAAGAATTTCATTTTTTTGGAACATTTTTTTCAATTCTAAAGTTTCTCTCTTTCAATTTTAATATTGTAAGTATGATTTTTGAAGTTTTTTTGTAAGTTTAAGGTCCATTTTCGTATACTTCTCAGTAGATTTTTCGATTTTCTTTGAAATATGATGGCTATAAATGATTTTTAAACCTTTGAGATGTAATTTTATGCCCCATTCCTCATTTTCCCAACATTCCAGGTTGATTGGGTCTCGACGCGAACCACTAACAGATGTCCCAGCTGTTTATTTTGTGGCCCCAACTGATGAAAATGTCGATTTGCTCAGTGATGACCTTAAGAAGGTAATAAATTTAAAGGAAAATGATATCGAAATCGTGAAAATTCAGAAAAACTGTTCATTTTTGATCAAAAAAACTTATTGAGGCGAAAAAATTGAAGATTTTGAGAGGTAAATGTGACTAAAATCGTAGTTTCAAATTCAGAAACAGTACCTTTTTTTCAATTCAGAAGATAAAATGAAAAATTTTGTTTTTTCATTGAGAATAACCATTAAAAGTTTAAAGGAAGCTTTTAAAAATATGTGCAGGAATTTGAAAAAAATCTGTTTTTTTCAGAGAAAAAATTGTGCATTTTAAGAAGGAACTATGACTCAAAAATTTAGTGACAACACTTTTTTTAAGTTCAGAGGATAAATCCGAAAATTCCTGTTTGAAAATGATCATAAAATCATATCGAATTTCGAAAAACGGGTTGAAATTCCAGGCCATGTACGACTCATTCTACTGCAATTTCATTTCCCCGCTTTCTCGTCCAAGATTGGAATCTCTGGCTTCGGCGGCGGTTCATGGCGGCGCCGTTTCTCAGGTTCAGAAGGTAAAATGACAATTTTAATAGTTATATTTTCAAAAGATATCTTTACTCTGATTTTCTTACGCCTTCGTACCGCTTGAATTTTGAGTTGATGAGACAAGGTCGTATCCAGATATCAGTGATAATCAGTGGACTGGCTCTAGTGTCATATTCGTCCTTGTATGTGACGGGACGACGGGGGAATTTGGAACCCGGGTTTTCATCCATTATTACTTCCTTATTAGGCTACGTTTTTCACCCCCCCGACCCTTCCTCCCAAGTTTTCCTGAATTAAACTTAAGGGTACCTCCCTGAAAATGAAACTTGTAATATTTTGGCCGAAAAATACCTCCTTGAAAACTGATTTTATTGCTGATTTTCCAAAATATTTGTAAGCTAAGTTCTTTAATTGCCCAACTATGGCAAAAGGGCTAAGCTTTTGAAGCGGCTTAACTTGAAAATCAGATATTTTCTCAGGAATTTTTGTCCCGTTTTGCAATCAGAAGGTCTTAAAGTAAACTTCAGCAGTTTCATCAAAATTGCAACCGGGGGGGGGATTTCCTTAGCCGAACCCTTTGTAGCAGGGGGGGCTTAAAAACTCTCCCTAGAATACTTTGGCTGGGTCGCGGGATCGATCTCGTGACACTTAGGACCGTAGTCAGGCACAAAACCTGTTGCGCTACGGTCTCCCTAAATTTTTTTAAATGAATAAACCATTCTCAGGTCGTCGATCAGTACCTCAACTTCATTTCCCTGGAAGACGATTTATTCGTTTTGCGACGGTACAACGAGAACAGCGCTCTTTCTTATTATTGTGAGGGATTTTTCTTCAGAAAATCTAAAAAAACTGCTTGGATCCTCATTTTTCAATGTTTGCTGTTTCAGAAATTCTAAAAACTATCCTTTTTCGATGTTTTGATGCTTTAGAACCATAGTTGATCGATTCCGACTGATTATTATCGATTAACTTCAAAAAAATTTTTTTATTTTTTTGAAGATTTGAAGGTTTTGCGAATTTTTTTGCATGCTGGAGAAGCCATTCGGTTTGGTCCCTTTTTTTCAAAGCGCCTTTTTTTTAAATTAAAAAAATTTTTCTGAATTTTTTTAAGTGTCTCAAATGCGTAGATTCCTCGATTTTTGGGTAGTTTGAAAGTTTTGAAAAACTAGTCATATAAGGAATAAAACGTACTTTGAACCCGTTAACAATTTTAAAAAGCCCAAAAAACCTTTGAAATTTTGAAAATTTGAATAAATATAGCTGATTCACGGCTGGCTTGAGCCATCGCGAAAAGGGTCCCGCCACGAAAAGAGACGAGACAGTGCCCTAGTTGGTGGAGAGTGCAGACAGGCACGCCTTTTCGTGTCAAAAGTTAGCCGTGAATTATTTATAGCTTTCATTAAAAAAGCGACCGAAACGACCGATTTTTCCAGCGTTCCGTGAATTTGCTTTTTTTCATTTATTTGATTCGTTATAGAATTGAAAAAAAATCCATATCCTCTTATAAAGATCTTGAAAAACCGGAAACCTGACATTTTTGTTCAGCAATGAACGACCCATCGACCTCCGACACGACAATGACCGCCATGTTGGATTCGGTGGCCGACGGACTTTTCGCGGTTTGCGCCACCATGGGAATCGTCCCCATCATCCGTTGCCCAAAGGGAAATGCGGCTGAGATGGTGGCCAAGGTGGGAATTTGAGCTTTTTCACAGTTGGTTTTTAAGAAAAATATGAAAAAATTGATTTTTAAATCGGAAAAATTCAGCTTTTTGAGAAAGATATTGAAGAATGCTTCAAAAAAATGTTTCCAAATTTTGTAAAAATCTCAGCTTTTAGTATTGATTTTTGAGAAAAATGATGAAAAAATGGATTTTAAATTCGTAAAACTTCAGCTTTTTGAGAAAGAAATTGAAGAATGGCTATGAAAATGCTTCCGTATAGTGTGAAAATCACAACTTTTAGTATTGATTTTTTTGAGAAAAAAATGATGAAAAAAATGGATTTTTTTAAATTCCATAATCGAGAAAAAATTTCACCTTATTGAGAAAGATATTGAAGAGTGGCTATGAAAAATGCTCCCTGTATATTGTGAAAATCTCAGATTTTTCAGAGTTGATTTTTAAGAAAAAAACGATGAAAAAAATTGTTTTTTTCAAATTTCTAAATCGGCCCTAAAACGTGAAAAATTTCAGCGTTCTGAGAAGTATATTGAAGAATGGCTTAGAAAAATGTTTCCAAAAATTCAATTTTCAATAAGATTTTTGAGAAAAATTTTTAGTTTTGAATTGGAATTTTAGTTCATTGGAACTGAAATTCATATTAAAAATCAGCTTCAAAGTTGTTTCGACGATTCAAAAAAAGGAGAATAAAATTTTGAACCTGTTTGAATTTCAATTTTTTTGAAAAGTTAGTGAGAAGAACCTATTGAATTTCATTCAAAAAAAGTTTGGAAAAATTCTAGATTTTTTTATAGAATTTTTTTAAAAATCAAGCTTTAGGTTCAATTAGGAACTCCAGAAGGGTCACTATAGAGGCTAGGGAAGAGCTCGCTACAGTGGACTGAATAGTGATAAGTTAAGGAATTTGGAGGGTCCCTGAAATTCAGCGGGTTCCTATACTAGAAGTTTAGATTTTAACTCCAGAAGCCTCTAAAGCTTAAGTGGTTCCTATAGGGCTTTTCAGATTTTTTTCGATTTTGGAAAACATAGGGACCACTAGCATGCTCCACTAGAGTGGCCAATGAAAAAGGCTCTAAATTGACCACTTTTGCAAACTTTAGTGCTTAGATATCAGGTTAGGCTATTAAAAAAAAATGTTTCTGATGTATTTTTCCAAACTCGACTGTACTGAGAAAACAGATTTATCCCATCTTTTTTCAGAGACTCGACCAGAAGCTGAGGGAAAACTTGAGAGACGCCCGGAATAATCTCTTCACTCTGGATGGAGTCCGAGTCGGATATTTGCAAGCTACTCGGCCGCTTTTGGTCATTTCTGATAGGTAAAAATTGGATTTTAGGTTAATTTTTCTGATGGAAAGAAGGTGGAAAAATGAAAAAAGATGCATTTACTTGGTAGCTCCAGAATGGTCATTGTATGGACAAACTTAGAGGCCCCTGAAGGCTCCCCTTTAGGGACCACTTCACCTCATCCTATAGGTACCCCTAAAGCTTACAAAAGTGGTCCCTATAGGGGACATGTTATTTGGTTTTTTTTATGAACTCTATAAGAAGAAGCAATTGCAGACGAAAAAGTCAATAAATCAGCGTTTTTTGAATACAAATCAAAGGGCCCTATAGGGACCACTTGAGCTTTAGGGCTAAGGCCCTAAACCCCTCTAGGGACCAACATCATTCATTCCATATATGGGTACTTTTTCGGCTCCTATTGGGGTCCATATAGAAACTGTTCTTTCCCTGACCTCGATAGTGACCACTCTGGCATTCCTAATGAGGGATAGCGATAAAATTTTTGACTAATTTTGAAGCCAGGGCATTTTTTTGTAAATTTAAAATTCTCTATTTGGAAAAAAATCATTTTCAAAACATCTACAAAGCTTTCAGTCTCTTTAAAAAGTTCGAAAGTCTTGGAAAAATTATGAATTTCTCTTTTTCAATTCTCGGAGTTTAGAGTTATAGAAAGTTTATTAATTTTTCTTGGATTATCTTTAAAAAAATAATTTATACAACTCACTTGCGTAGGCAAAGTCGGAAAGGGTGGAAAAAAGGCTGCATAGAAATGTTTCTTTTAGGGTGACAAAGGTTTCTTTTTTGCCGCCTTTTTGCGCCATGTCATCGGCTATTATGCACCATTTTTGCTGCCTATCCCTTTTTCCATTATTTCTTGAGTTTTTAATATTCCAGAAAAAAAATGGAAGACTCAATGAAGGGACTCTTTTTGCTGTCTTTTTTCGACCTTTTTGCTGCCTTTTTTCGACCTTTTTGCTGCCGCTCTGCGACCTTTTTTGAGCCTCACCTTTTAAGCGGCCATTATCCAACATTCCGACTTAATACTCATTATCTAAAATTCTCTGTTTCAAAGTTTCCATTCAGATCATCTGATTTGGCAACGATGCTCCATCACACCTGGACATATCAGGCTTTGATGCACGATGTCTTGGTAAATAAATGAAAAGTATAGAAAAATCATATCATTATTTTAATTTTCAAGGACCTCGATCAAAATCGCGTGACGATTCTGAACGACTCGACGAATAAGAAGAAGGAATACGACATGGGAACCGGGGGCACCGACAAATTGTGGAATAATCACAAGGTTTTTGAATTGAGCATGTGAAATATTCCAAAACTCCAAAAGATTTCTCCAAAATGCTCTATTTTTCCAGGGAAGCGCCTTCCCGGCAGTCGCCGAAGCGATCCAAGAAGATTTGGACGCCTACAGAAGCAGCGAGGAGGAGATCAAACGGTTGAAACATGCCATGGTTCATTTTTTTAGTCTTTATATTTTAGACAGAAACTGCATCTCAATTTTGACCGAATTTGTAATAAATTTGAGATCAAAAATGGATTGAGAAATTCTTATTTTTTTGTTCAAAAAAAGTGATAAAATAACGTTTTTCAGTTTTTTTCAGTTTGTTTCCGAGTAATTAGATTTTTTTAAATTTTTCTGCTTTTTTTCTTCGATTGGAATCTCTTTTTCGGAGTAATCATATATCTAGAAAGATCAATAGTCTAAATTTTCCAGGGAATGGAAGGAAACGACGCCGATGAGGCGATGACGTCACTTTTGTCGGACACAACCGCAAAATTGGGTTCTACCGTCACAAGTTTGCCGCAACTGCTCGAGGCCAAAAGGTGGGAGGAAATAATAGAGGACGCTAGAGAGCACTGACAAACAAGAGGGCGTTCAGAGAAAAAAAATACCTCCCCATCTCACTTCTGAACGCTCTCTGACTTTGAAGATTTGAACGTAGATTCAAAGTTTGACGAAAGCGTTAAGTAAAATAAGTTTACGGTAGCTTTTATTTAACTGTGCCGTTTTTTATATCGTATCCCAGATTTGATCAAAATTCGCTTCGAGACCCTTGTGCATTTCTACAGTTTTGTAAAGCAAAAGAGTGAAAAGATAACAGGTTACGGTAGCTTTTATTCAGCTGTACTGTCCCGTTTTTTTTTCTGTTGCAAGATACACCGTATACCAGTTTGGATCAAAGTTCTCTTCGAGACCCATGTGAATTTTTACAGTTTCTTCAATAGGTTACGGTAGCTTTTATTCAGCTGTAATGTTTCTTTTTTCTGTCGCAAGATATACTGTATACCGAAATAGACTAAATTTCGCTTCGAGACCATTGTGCAAAAAAGAAAAAGCTTACGGTAGCTTTTATTCGGCTGTGACTATTACACTGAAACTCTGAAAATTTTAAGGCTTATTGACCTTCACACGAACGTGGCGAGCACGCTTCTGGAAAAGATCAAGGCCCGGAAACTTGACGTCCTGTTCGAACTCGAACAGAAACTCCTCCAACACTCCCCTCTTGGTTTTAGAAATATTAAAGGGAGTAAAATGATAATGACGTGTCTCTCAGACATGCCCCTGATGCAGTTGATCAACGACTTTTCCAACAACGAGGACGTCTTGCGCGTCTTGCTCATCAGCTTCTTGTGCCAGGAAACTGTCACCAAGGTGAATTAGAAGAGGGGAAAAGGGTGGATTTGGCTTGATAGAAGGCTTTTTTTTTGAAGATTTAATAGAATTTTTCCAGAGTTTACTGTAGGAGAAAACGTTTTCATCAGGTTCTGTATTAAGTCTTCTTCTACGACCTTTTATCATAAAATTTCGTGGTAGTAATGAGGAAGGCGGTTTTAAATGACCATCTGCGCTCCAATGATAAATATCCATAAATTTTGATTTTTCAACGATTTTCATGGGAATCAAGTTGTGTAGAGTTGATGAGGATATATAGTTGAAAAAACGGAAAAATTATCTTTTTTTTTCCAGGCCAGCCACGAGGAAATGCTCAACTTCCTGCGCTCCAGAAACATCGAAGAATCGGCTCTACGATTTGTGCAGAAGCTCAAGTTTCAAACTCCCCATCCAACTTGTGAAATTCGGACGGTTTGAAGGTCATTCTCGGAACTCGGCGCGAGGACGTCCTCCGTTCACACGGAGGAGCACCAAGGCGCCGGCACGAAGACGATCAACATGTTCAGCAAGTTGCTCAGCCACAGCTCCAAGTTTGTCATGGAGGGCGTCAAGAACCTCGTGCCCAAGGAGCACAATCTGCCCTTGACAAAGGTGTGGTTTGGGACGGAATTGTTGGAGCATCTGCGCTCCATCGATAATCAATTGCGAAAAGGAAGAGAACCAACCTTAGGAGTTTCAGAGTGATCCCTATAGGGGTTAGGGGGAGAAACAGTCCCTATGGGGGTAAAATCAAAGTGGTCCCTATAGGGGTTAGGGGAAAAAATAGCCTCTAAAGGGGACTTTATAGGGTCAAAATCAAAGTGGTCCCTAAAGGGATTCTGAATTTTATTTATTGTTTCGCATGGAAAATGCTTTCTTCGCATAGAATCCATAAAAATTATCGACTAGTATGACCTCTATAGGGACTAACTGACAAAACCCCTATAGGGACCACTTTTTTTTAATTTAAGTGGCCCCTATAGGGATAGGTAAAGTGCTCCCTAGAGGAATCCTTCAAGGGTCCCTAAGGTTCCCCCTATAGGGACCACTCTGGCGATCCTAAGAAAGGACCGTGGTCTTAGGAACGTCAGAGTGGTCACTACAGGGTTAGGAGAAAAAAGCCCCTCTAGAGGTAAAATTCAAGTGGTCCCTATAGGGTTTTAGTGCCTGACCCCTGAGCCCCTAAGCTTAAATGATCACTATAGGGGAATTCAAATTTTCATAATAAATGAATGAGGTAGAACTTTCAAG